>OZ026597.1:2859393-2884393 GCA_964020085.1 Micromussa lordhowensis
TGGCCTTGAATGATCTCTAGCGCGAAAACGGATATTGGAAAGCGCTTCCGGTTTTTTATTTCAGCGCTAAAAAGGCCATATAATAAACAACTTATTAACCTCGTCCGTTCGGTCGTTACAGGGAAATCTCAGACCTCAGCCTTGATGTATTGACCTCGCTGTCGCTCGGTCAATACATCAAGGCCTCGGTCTGAGATTTCCCTGTAATGACCGCACTCTCGGTTAATAAGTGGTATGTATCAAATACTACGCCGGAGAAAGTTGAAAACAGGGCTTTCACTCTGAAGTATCAAATACTACGCCGTAGAAAGTTGAAAACGGGGCTTTTACTCTGAAGTATCAAATACTACGCCGGAGAAAGTTGAAAACGGGGCTTTTACTCTGAAGTATCAAATACTACGCCGTAGAAAGTTGAAAACGGGGCCTTTACTCTGAAGTATCAAATACTACGCCGGAGAAAGTTGAAAACGGGGCTTTTACTCTGAAGTATCAAATACTACGCCGTAGAAAGTTGAAAACGGGGCCTTTACTCTGAAGTATCAAATACTACGCCGGAGAAAGTTGAAAACGGGGCTTTTACTCTGAAGTATCAAATACTACGCCGTAGAAAGTTGAAAACGGGGCTTTTACTCTGAAGTATCAAATACTACGCCGGAGAAAGTTGAAAACGGCGCTTTCACTCTGAAGTATCAAATACTACGCCGTAGAAATTTGAAAACGGCGCTTTCACTCTGAAGTATCAAATACTACGCCTTAGAAAGTTGAAAACGGGGCTTTCACTCTGAAGTATCAAATACTACGCCTTAGAAAGTTGAAAACGGGGCTTTCACTCTGAGGTATCAAATACCACGCCGTAGAAAGTTGTAAACGGGGCTTTCACTCTGAGGTATCAAATACCACGCCGTAGAAATTTGAAAACGGCGCTTTCACTCTGAAGTATCAAATACTACGCCTTAGAAAGTTGAAAACGGGGCTTTCACTCTGAGGTATCAAATACCACGCCGTAGAAATTTGAAAACGGCGCTTTCACTCTGAAGTATCAAATACTACGCCGGAGAAAGTTGAAAACGGGGCTTTCACTCTGAGGTATCAAATACCACGCCGTAGAAAGTTGTAAACGGCGCTTTCACTCTGAAGTATCAAATACTACGCCTTAGAAAGTTGAAAACGGCGCTTTCACTCTGAAGTATCAAATACTACGCCTTAGAAAGTTGAAAACGGGGCTTTCACTCTGAAGTATCAAATACTACGCCTTAGAAAGTTGAAAACGGGGCTTTCACTCTGAGGTATCAAATACCACGCCGTAGAAAGTTGTAAACGGGGCTTTCACTCTGAGGTATCAAATACCACGCCGTAGAAATTTGAAAACGGCGCTTTCACTCTGAAGTATCAAATACTACGCCTTAGAAAGTTGAAAACGGGGCTTTCACTCTGAGGTATCAAATACCACGCCGTAGAAAGTTGTAAACGGCGCTTTCACTCTGAAGTATCAAATACTACGCCTTAGAAAGTTGAAAACGGCGCTTTCACTCTGAAGTATCAAATACTACGCCTTAGAAAGTTGAAAACGGGGCTTTCACTCTGAAGTATCAAATACCACGCCTTAGAAAGTTGAAAACGGGGCTTTCACTCTGAAGTATCAAATACCATGCCGTAGAAAGTGTTAAACGGCGCTTTCACTCTGAAGTATCAAATACTTCGCCGGAGAAATTTGAAAACGGCGTTTTTATTTACACTAACCCTTAGCTTGACATTATTAAGTTTTTTCTTTTGACAAAATGATCTTATATTGCTTGATTGTCACACGGAAAAACGAAATTCTGACTACACTCACACGAAACATTCAATGTGAAAAGTCTATTGAGGACTGATGGGTCAGTCAGCCATGAGCCGTGCGATTCAATGTATCCTCTAATATCTATTAATTGTTCGTATGTTTACCTCACAAAATTAGCTGAAAATTCCAAGAATTCAGAAACTGTACTACGCCAGATACGAAAAACCACTAAAAAACCACCCTTCAGATGTGGCCAAAAAATATGTGGAAACGTATTCCTCATCTAATGCAGCAGTACGATGCCCCGAGTAAAGAGCATTCTACAGTTAATTTACACGAATAGATCAAATCGAAAAGTAATACTAAAAAAAATAAAGCGGGCGAACACTCCGGCTCACCGACCTAGAATGACTTAGATCTCCCGCCAAAAACCTTAAATAATCCTTAAGGCGGAGGTAAACATGAATAGGTGTGAAATTTGAAGTGATATAAAAAAGGAAATTGTTAGGATTAAGATGGGTTGGAAACACTACCAGACAGTTGACTCCCGCAAAAGAGAGCCCCAGGCTGCTAGGGGACTGTTTGGTATCCGTCTACTAATTCTTCACTTCAAATTTCAATGTTCCAAATCCATCAAATCTTCAACATTAATTTCATATTTTTCTCAATTTAACCTATTCTTTGAGAAAAAAAAACTCTTTCCCAAAATGCCCAAAAATCACCCAAAAATTTACACAAAACCGCCAAACAGTGGTTAATGAGATAAGCAGAGAGATTTAGTGTCGCTTGAAACGTGACTGAGATATTGGCAGAAAGGCCGTGTTAAGCGACCTCAAAACAGCTTTCACGTTTACCCCCGCCAAGCAACCCGACATGCACCGCGAGTCTCTCCAACGTGCCGTCAGAATAATAATTTCCGACTAATTCGTCCCTCAAACGTCAGAAATTACATATTCTACTAACAACCACTTGTCTGTAACTGTTAGATGGTCATAACTGGTCCAGTTCAAAGAAATGGATTTTAAATTGAAGGGAAACCGGCACGTCGGGCGGGTTGGTTTTGGAGAAAGAAGGGGAAGGAGGGAAAAGTGGGGAAAAACCTACTCCCTCGACATGCGCCGTGGTTTTATCATATCTAGATTAGACTACCAGCTTAAACGCATTACTCAGCTTTCTCGCTCATCTTTAAATATTTTAAACCTGGTTTACAATTTTAAGTACACAGGTCAAAAACATTTTACATTCCGATTCTTATCACCCTAGAAAAAGAGTACGTTGATCTAAAATAAATGTACACATCCTTCACCTTTAGGCCGCATACTCAATTCATATCCTAGCTGAGGTTCAGGGAAGGGGAGATGATGTATGTATGCATACCCAGTTCATACTCTAGCTGAGGTCCAAGGAAGGGGAGATGATGTATGTATGCATACCCAATTCATACTCTAGCTGAGGTCCAAGGAAGGGGAGATGATGTATGTATGCATACCCAATTCATACTCTAGCTGAGGTCCAAGGAAGGGGAGATGATGTATGTATGCATACCCAATTCATACTCTAGCTGAGGTCCAAGGAAGGGGAGATGATGTATGTATGCATACCCAATTCATACTCTAGCTGAGGTCCAAGGAAGGGGAGATGGTGTATGTATGCATACCCAATTCATACTCTAGCTGAGGTCCAAGGAAGGGGAGATGATGTATGTATGCATACCCAATTCATACTCTAGCTGAGGTCCAACGAAGGGGAGATGATGTATGTATGCATACCCAATTCATACTCTAACTGGGGTCCAAGGAAGGGGAGATGAGGTATGTATGCATACCCAATTCATACTCTAGCTGAGGTCCAAGGAAGGGAGAGATGGGTCGCCTTCTCCTGCGTACCCAATCCATACCGTTACTGTGGTCCACGGAAGGAGATGTTTTGAATTTTGTAAACATCCTTCACTTTAGGATTTTGTCGATTGTGCTAGCATAATGTTTTGTATTATTTGGCGAACCGAGTATACTTTTTAGCTTTCTTATAAATTTAGCACTGCTAGCATAATCTGGCTTTTCATGATGTAATTTCGTTTTGATAATACTTCTTTTTATTTGTTCTGATTCTAAAACTTACAGTTGTCGCCAGGCCCTCTCTCCTGTTAACGAACAAATAAAATAATTTACATAAATTAGATTGCCCTGAGCTTGCTTTACAATGTGATATAACGTCAAATGACGTCATTTGACCCGCCATCTTGGATCCGCCATCTTGGATTTCAATATTTTCTTACTGACAGTCAAGAAATAACGGAAATTAATACAAAATCAAGCCAGGATGCTTAGAAATACAGAACACAGTGGTTCCAAACGGCATTAGTCATTGTTTTGTGTTTATTCGTCCTGCTCTGTCTTTTATTTGCTTAAAAACTAAGTAGCATAATTTTGCAGCGAGGAGCATAATCGACAAAAGTCTACCTGTAGCCCTCATACCCAGTAGGAAGGGTGAGATCGGCCCCCTCCTGTTGCATCTTGTAGACATCCTTATACCCAATTCATATCCTGTGCTCCAAGGAGAGAGGGGAGATGGACCCCCTCCTCTTGCATTTTCGTTCTAATAAAACAGTAGAAAACATGTGCTTTTAAGGGTAAAAAAATTTCAAGCCACGCCCAGTAAACAGAATATTGGTACCTCTAAGGGCTTCTTTTCAAAATTTCCAAAGAGAATCCCCGTCGTTTTAATATAGGATTCTCCCCGGGGGATTACAATCCTTCACAACCGAATTAGCGTCTGATTATTGTCATACGACATCACCACAAATGATCAAAGACCCTTTACTTTGTTTCATAGAATCTAGTACGCATGCGCATTTACCAAGATGGCGGATCCAAGTTGGCGGACACTAAGTCCAGGGCTTATAAGCGGAAGTTTACGGTATCGCCTATACAACCTAGAGTTTTCTTTAAGAAGCAACATTTCAAGCTTTTTTTGTCTAATAAAGTTTGAATTTGCTCCCAAATTTTGCCTCTTTCGGAGTTTACTAGCAGGTGTCAAATGGAATGACTACTGTCGGAGGATCATTACCTTCAAGAACTCGCTGAAGACTCAAAAGTAAATACCTTGATCACTAAATCTACGCATGACGTATAACATAAGGCCTTATTCTTTTTCTGAGGTTGATTATAAGCTGTACGCTTCCTGAAATCACAGTCAAAATACTACCAAAATAAAGCAAAAACGTTAGCCCCTTCCAACAGTTTCAGTACAAAGGCTTGTCACAATTGATTTGGAACATACAGTCGAACCTCCAATAATGCATCGGCTTCTGCTTCGATATCGACCAATCAGTGTAAAACGCAGTCTGTGGACTGGAGCTCGGAGGTAAACTGTAGAGGCTGTAGATTACAGACTTTTTAAGTATATATCGACGGTGGCCATCATCGATTTCTAACCGGGCACATGGTTATTTTGGCCAATCGTAATGAAAGTTTGCAAAGCTCCGGTTAGCATAAATATCACCCACGTTAGCCTAAATAACGCCCCGGTTTGCCTGTCTACGGTTAGCTCTCAATGACAGAAACAGTAACACCACTCAGTTAAAAGTCTACTGTCTGCATTTTACCCCAGTTTGCAGTCCGCAGTCCTCCTAGCCTTGAATTTTACACTCAGCCAGGTATCGAACGTTCCATCCGCAATAGACCTTCTCTTCTTGATACCATGACAACTCAAAAACATTTTTACACTTAGCAAACTACTGTGCAGCCCTTAAATTCGGGTAACGGTTCTTGATTACCTGAAGAGGATCTTCATAACTATTTTTTTTTTCAATAAGAAAACGGCGGACAAAGACTTCAACAAGGATGTGGTCTCCAGGTCTATTGCCAGCGACAGGAAGTGCCAACGTTCTTCCGGTTCAGGTAAAATACGAAAGTGACAAAAAACGCAGAAACGAAAACCGAAAATAGAAGTTTAAATTCCGGTTTTCAGTATCTTACAAAAACGAAAGACGAATAAAGGAAATGGCTATTAGAATTCTGTTGTACAAAATTGCGGGAAAACGAAAATAGAAGTTGCAATTTCATTTTCAATGTAGTAGGAAAACGGAAAACGAAAATATAATCTCGAATTCCGTTTTCCTATGGCGTGGGTAAACGAAAAACGAAAAACTGGAAGTTTGAATTCCGTTTTCGCATGTCGTAGGAAAACGGTTGGCACTAAGGTACGCGCATTATTTCAAACCAGATTATTTCGCTCGACGCCTGGATTTCCAGAGAGAGGAAGGGATTTTGTTGACTCCATGGCTTAAGCGAGACGAATTTGGGATAATTTCCAGCGATCCATGCAGCCGTTGTTGCATCTGATCTGAGAAACAGCAGTAGTCAGACAGAAGAATGGTGAGATATTTCTTTGTTTATAACTGATCGGTTCACAACTATACTTGGAAATCGGAAGAATCACTGTTAAGAAAATATTGCGTGCGTGCATACAAAGAGGGATTCGGATACTTGTGCATGTGCATCCCTGACTTACCTTCCTTCGCTACCAGTTCAGTTGACGATAGGTTTGCTTCGCTTTAGTTTTCTATTTGTCCGCTGCTAATCTTAAACTCCATTTCTGAAGGCATACTGGTTTAATTCTGGATATTCAGTCACAAACTTAAAGATAACATCAGCGCCAATATCTTCAAGAACAAGATCATACTTCTTTGAGTCTTGACCGCAATAACGCTCCGACTGATGTTTCGAAGGGAAGCGACGCTACAATTTCCACACTTGCACGTGTCAAGGGATAATCATTTTGATCTACATTGAACGCACGAAGTTAAAATAATTCGAGAAAGTGAACGGACTTGACTCCTAATTACAAAAGCACATTAATGCTAGATCGAAGAAGGCGCGAAAATAATAAACACGCGCCACGTGCTACAGTAATCTTACCAGTATCACTCTTTGACTTCTACATATCATTGCCGGCGAGTCTGTCCTTCAGAGCTCGTTCAAGTTCTTTGTCAGCATCCACCTCCTGGTATTTGGCTGTCCATTCTTTGTTGGCCAGAGGTTCGTCAGCATCTCAATTAACTTGGTCGTCATCGCTTGAAGTTCTTTTCGGTTTTACCTTTTTTTTTAATTTTTTTTATTTAAACATATTTCCTATTGTCTGCCCCAAAAGCACCTAGGCTTATCAAGGGAGCTTAAATTGTTATTTAAGTCCTACTAAAAAGCCAAAACGTTTCAGTACAAAGGCTTGTCACAATTGATTTCGAACATACAGTCGAACCTCCAATAATGGATCTTCTGCTTAGATATATCGACCAATCAGTGTAAAACGCAGTCTGTGGACTGGACCGGAGCTCGGAGGTAAAATGTAGACTGCAGATTACAGACTTTTTAAGTATATATTGACGGTGGCCATCATCGATTTCTAACCGGAAACATGGTTATTTTGGCTAATCGTAATGAAAGTTTGCAAAGCTCCGGTTAGCATGAATATCACTCAGGTTAGCCTAAATAACGCCCCGGTTTACCTGTCTACGGTTAGCTCTCAATGACAGAAACAGTAACACCACTCAGTTAAAAGTCTACTGTCTGCATTTTCCCCCAGTTTGCAGTCCGCAGTCCTCCTAGCCTTGAATTTTACACTCAGCCGGGTATCGAAAGTTCCATCCGCAATTGACCTTCTCTTCTTGATACCATGACAACTGAAAAACATTTTTACACTTAGCAAACTACTGTGCAGCCCTTAAATTCGGGTAACGGTTCTTGATTACCTGAAGAGGATCTTCATAACTATTTTTTTTTTCAATAAGAAAACGGCGGACAAAGACTTCAACAAGGATGTGGTCTCCAGGTCTATTGCTAGCGACAGGAAGTGTCACCATTCGTCCGGTTCAGGTAAAATACGAAAGTAACAAAAAACGCAGAAACGAAAACCGAAAATAGAAGTTCAAAGTCCGGTTTTCAGTATCTTACAAAACGAAAGACGAATAAAGGAAATGACAATTAGAATTCTGTTGTACAAAATTGCGGGAAAATAGAAAATGGAAGTTGCAATTTCCTTTTTAATGTAGTAGGAAAACGGAAAACAAAAATAGAATCTCGAATTCCGTTTTCCTATGGCGTGGGTAAACGAAACTGGAAGTTCGAATTCCGTTTTCCCATGTCGTAGGAAAACGGTTGGCACTAAGGTACACGCATTATTTCAAACCAGATTATTTCGTTCGACGCCTGGATTTCCAGAGAGAG
Source organism: Micromussa lordhowensis (assembly GCA_964020085.1). NCBI lineage: Eukaryota > Metazoa > Cnidaria > Anthozoa > Scleractinia > Lobophylliidae > Micromussa > Micromussa lordhowensis. The sequence goes on from OZ026597.1 coordinate 2,867,395, forward strand.
GAAGGGATTTTGTTGACTCCATGGCTTAAGCGAGACGAATTTGGGATAATTTCCAGCGATCCATGCAGCCGTTGTTGCATCTGATCTGAGAAACAGCAGTAGTCAGACAGAAGAATGGTGAGATATTTCTTTGTTTATAACTGATCGGTTCACAACTATACTTGGAAATCGGAAGAATCACTGTTAAGAAAATATTGCGTGCGTGCATGCAAAGAGGGATTCGGATACTTGTGCATGTGCATCCCTGACTTACCTTCCTTCGCTACCAGTTCAGTTGACGATAGGTTTGCTTCGCTTTAGTTTTCTATTTGTCCGCTGCTAATCTTAAACTCCATTTCTGAAGGCATACTGGTTTAATTCTGGATATTCAGTCACAAACTTAAAGATAACATCAGCGCCAATATCTTCAAGCGATATAATAATTTTTAGAGCCATCTGAGTCAAAACTCATTTCAGAATCCCACCAATTAGAAGAAATCTGTCCACTGTGGAGTCCCAGCGAAAACCCTGTGCTGCAAAAAGGCTTCTACACTCGTACAAATAAAAGACCTAACTAGGGCACAGGGGCACCCAACGAGAAACCTGGATGAAATATCTGTTCGGGAGAGTCCACTTGTTGTAAGACTTTCGGATAATGCATTGACAAAGACCTACTGATTTCTTAACTAAAACATGAGCTAAAATATTCGAAACCAGGATAGATCCACGGGAAAATAGTCCCTTAGATTTTCGGAAGGGATATTTTTGCAATTTTTGGCTCTTAATAAGGTCGCCTAGCATTTTCGGATAAGCAAATAGTTCGCGGAGAAGTTCTTCGCAGGTAACGTTCAGCTAGCAATTTCTGAAATGAAGATTTAATTTCCTAACATTTTCGGGCACTTCAATTTTCAGCTAAGAAATCCGAAGAGATCAAATTTTTCTAGCTGATCAAAACAACTCTTTAAACAGTATTTAAACATTACAAGGAGCTTAGAAATATTCCTCAAAGGATTTTTTACTTAAACAGTGAGATATTATACACCACAAAAAATGATTTTAGTGATTTCTTCACTTGACACGGATGCAAACCGGGACGCCATTTTCTCTCGAGTTGCTCCGAGGTAAATAGCACAGGATATCCGGAGTTTGACGGGCCAATCAGCGTGCGCCATCAACGCTATCCACTGCTTTAGTATATACTAAAACAAAATATACAGACTATAAATTACAAACTAAGAAATTAAAAATAAAGTCTCTGTAATTATCTGTAATTTTCTGGCTAATTCCTGGAGGGGGGTCATCGTTAGGCAGGCGCATACCACCACTAGTATTTTCCAAAATGGTTTTTGCGTTGTTTGTTTGCACAAGTAATCTTCTTTGCGATTTCTGCAGTCAAAGTGTCAGTAATAGACTTACGTCAATGCAGGAGGAGACAGATGTTGAGACGATCCTGCTTCATGGTGCTTCTAAGGTAGACTCTTATTCTTTTTAGGGCTGAAAATGTGTGCTGAGAAGTCGCCGATGCCACAATACAATCTTAACAGTTTGTGGACTTCTACTAGAAGCGTTTTGGTGACAGGAGTTTTGTGCTGAGCTTTCGCAAATGGTCCTTATCTTTGGGGGGGGGGGGGGAAGCTGAACCCCTGTCAAATTTCCGATTTTTTTTAAAGGGAGGGGGGGTTACAGGTCCCCCAGCCCCCTGCTCAGCCGCCTGTGATACCATTAAAGAATTCATCTTTGCCCTCAGGTGTACATATTTTGTCACCTCGCCCTATATAACGTATTTAATTATTTGACAAATAAAAGTTCAATCTCTTTCGTGACTATTCATGTCTAAAGTGATATGTTAATTTTGCGTGCTCTTTTCATTGTTGTACCAACCTGTTCCCTGACGAAAATTTTACAGTGCCCTTCGTCACGAACCACACCAATCGGTTGACTTAAATATCATGCAGGGCTTTTATTAAAGAAACAAACATACCACAATGTAGTCGGGAGAGAATAATATAGCCTTTCGACTAGTGTCTATATCGAAGGGGCGACCACCTTTGTATGGGAGAACGGACAAGCAGATCTGATACCGACCTCCTTATCTTTGGCAGCTCGGTAAATCTCACGGAGATACGGCAAAGAAGTGGCGACACCGCTCGGAGTGTTTTTGTAGCTTTCACGCATCCATATATGTTTGGGTTCGATCTTTTCTATCTAATATTAAAACACTATTTTGCTAAAGACGCAATTTTAAAGGAGGATTGTTTTGTCATGTAATTTGCAGCTGTTAATGTAGTATCTCAATAACTAGGCCAAATCGGAGTATCAAGAATCAGTGCATTGGGAATGTGCTTTTATTCCTAATCTCTTCTCTTCTTTTTTAGAAAAGAAGACAAAAGAAGAGAAAAAATTAGGGATAAAAACGCATGCACACTGCACAAATTCTTGATACTCCGAATTGGCTTATTGAAATTTCTGTATAGGACCGGAAGTTCAAATTGAGCACAGAATTCTCAAGGCCTCACGAATTCTGCTAAAGTTCTTTTCTTCTGTAGCTATGACAGCCACCTTACTTTCCTCGAATTTGTGGCCAGTGTTCCTAAAGTGTTCTCCAATGGCGAAAAGTCTCGATATTGTGGTGTTAGAATGTTCCTTTAACCGGACGTTAGAGGGTTGGGCGGTTTCTCCAACATAGATCTGTTGGCAGTCAGGGCACTCAAATTTTTATACATCAGTTTTGGGTTCTTTAGAATCTACTAGCTGTGATTTGAGAGTGCTGAAAGCTACGTGGTAGGTGTTTATACCCTGCTTGCGGAAAGCCAGATACACCTTGTCCGATTCACCTTGCACATACGACAGAGTGACACTCGGGGGACGTTGCTGTTGACCTGTACTTGCCGGAGGATTTGTGAGACCTTGGAAATTCGGTGCCAGTCCAGGACGCTCAATCGAGAACGTGGATTTGAACTTCCGGCCCTATAAGGGGATATTTTGGGCACGTGACTTGGTTCACCCAAGCTCACGTACCAAGTAGATTCCCGTCACATTCACTTGGGAAAGACGCTGTGACAGCGTCGAAAGCTTACGATCGCTAAGACACTTACTCTGGTTCGGTACCCCACTCAACAGTACTTAGACTCAGTAACATACTACAAATGAAGATATTATGGGTAATCTAAACTGGTCTGAGGCACACAAGTTGGTTATTTACAAGGGCAGCCGAGAAGTCAAATATCGGACTAGAAGAACACAAACCAGTCAGTGTTTCTCCTTCCCGAAGGTTACTGTTGTAGTCACCTAGAAGCGCTCTTTGGAAGACTCGGGAGAGAGAATAAAGAAGGCGCGCGGTGCATGACGCGCTCTTTTTTCTATGATCTCCTCGCGAGGCTCTGTTAAGAAGTGAACTAGTTATTTGTGATCAGATTCCTAGTCCTAAAAGGCCAAATTTTACTGAGCAATTGTCAAGGTTTTAGTTTTAGTTTTACTTGAGCGAAAGTATTTCTTTTTTCCTGAGCATTTTGTGATTGTCCGTTGGTAAAAGCCAATGGAAAAAAAAGAACAGAGAAAATGCACCGTACATTTGGGAAATACTTCCAGTTAAAATTAAACGCGTGCCTTTAAATCAATTCAAAAAATGTACATTGCTCTCCTTGCTAGCGAGACATGATTGAAGTAGAAACTGGCATTAACCACTTTATTTACACTTCTATATAGTTAAGGCTGTTACTTATTATAAGTTATTCCTTATCAACTGTTTTACGAACTTACTACTTAACTAATTTCACTGTTTTTGTGGTCAACTCCAAAGCGTCTGCGTCTTCGGCCACCTCACGCTTTTTTGGTTTGTTGTTCTATTCTCGCAGTTGAAACGAGTGTGAGTAAATTAACTTGCAATCGAAACTACTTGAACACTAAAAACTGAATTCAAAGCTCCGTGTTAGAACCTTGGTCGAACGGCGCAGGATGGCAAATGATAGTGGAAGAATTAAATTTTCTCGCAACTATCATTGAATATTTACATGATCTAACGGCGCCTACAAGTTTGCCATAACTATTGTTTATTTTAAGTTAACTCTTGCTTCTATTTCGATACTCTTAATATATATAGAGAAGAAAATTGTGCCTGTTAGGAGGGTTTATAAACAACAAACAACCGTTTACACGAGAAATCTTGGGGTACAGGCTGACTTGAGTGGAAAATAACTGGTTTTGAAGACAGTGAGTATGCAAACACCACCCCCCCATGGGATAAATATGGACACAGAGCATGACCATATTCCAGTTCTGAAAGGACCTGCTTTTATGAAATAAACGGTAAGGGCAAGGATGGGGTAGGGGTGGGAAATAACTCTCCTAAAAGAGACAATTTTTCACCCCGTAAATCAGTCACATGTTTGGTTTCATCGTACCGACGCCAATTTTAAAAAAATTGCAGCAGAAAATTTCATTTTGCTGCAGGCCTTTGCCAGTGACTTTCAGATTAGCCCTAAGCTCAAAATGTTGATTCTCCCTACTCATTATCATGAGTTTCGGTTTATTTTAGGTTTGAAAATTTAGCGTTACACGAAAACAGTACCTCTTAGGTTAATGATTCTCTTTACTCTCATCACCTGTCTGTTTGAAAATGTATTGACTTTTTAAAGAGAAAACATGTCTTGTTCACTACTTAATACTGACTACTCACTTACTATTTACTTATTGATCATTTTACTGTTTTTTCATTAATCAGTCTTGTTACGGTCTGTTTTCACGGGACGGGTTGACGCCATCTTACATCTCAATGCTATATACCTTGGGTATAGCGATAGCGCAAAGCAAGCCTGCAAAAGTAGAAACATAAAGAATCACTATCAAGACATGATTGATCATCGCAGTTCTACACACAACTTAAGCAGTTGTGAAATTAAAGGCTGAAAAAATTCAAGCCTGAACGGGATTCGAACCCATGACCTCTGCGATACCGGTGCAGTGCTCTGCCAACTGAGATATCAAGCCATCTAGGTGCCGGTCACATTGTAAGTTCGGAATATACCCGTATAAGAATAAGGTAAAGAATGCAAATGAATATGAAAGATCCTATATTTGAACTGCGGAGAAAGATATGAAGACATGATTGATCGTAGTTAAGTTCAAATATATGATCTTTTATATATTCATTTGCATTCTTCACCTTATACGGGTGTATTACGAGCTCACAGTGTGACCGGCTCCCAGATGGCTTGATATCTCAGTTCGTAGAGCACTGCACCAGTATCGCAGAGGTCACGGGTTCGAATCCCGTTCAGGCCTGAATTTTTTCAGCCTTTAATTTCCAACTTCTTAAGTTGAGTGTATAACTGCCATGATCAATCATGTCTTGTTGTCTTTCTCCACAGTTCGGATATATGATCTTTCATATATTCATTTGCATAAAGAATCACTGTATTTCTGAAAGATATACTCTCCGAATATAACGATAGGCTCCTTTGTGTAGAACAGGTGTAAAGCAACGTCAACGAAGCTTTCGAATATTGGCTTACTTAAGTGTCTAGCTACTGGCAAAAGTCGCAATCTGATTGGCTACACATGCACTTAGAGTGCGCCTTCAGTAGATTTGTTATGAAGCACAAAGGTGTATTAAATGACCGGCAATAGATCACTTTTAATGGAAATATTTGTTTAGTAGTAGAAAACAACACAAACAGCGGTGATAAATATTGTATTGCAACGCATTGTTATGTAGAACTTGACGTTTTGTATGCTAGTCAACATACATTTTCAATTGTTGAAACCTACATATATATCGTAAAACAATAGAGGTCTGGAACCTAGACTGTGAAAAATGATCTGCAGCAGTACGTGTTTTGACATAATGCCCAGACTTATTCTTGGCTCGATTTTACCTAAATAAAACCTGGACTTGCCATCAAAGGTAAAGAGGGTCGGAAATCTGCAAGTCGTCCGCCATCTTGAAAATTTCAGGCGAGCTAAATTAAATTGTGAGGTTGAATCGGTCCCATTGATGGCTCTGGGCTTTTTCAAATTTTATTTTCTCGTTGATGGCTTGTACGGGTCAGTGTTTTCTCGAAACCCCGTCGGATACCTGTTGATATCAGTTCAAGATTATAACCCAAGCTAGCAAATTCAAATATTTTCTTCTTTAAGAAAACTTACTTTTATTTTCCAAAGTCAAATGTCACGTTATCTCCAATCAGCATAAATGGTGCCCAGTCGGGAACCATGTCAAAGCCGTTACTTCTCATCCATTTCATAGCCTGCTGAAGCGATTCACTGGCACTCTCCCCAAGAACAAGATGTTTGTAGAAACGACCCATCAGCTTCTCTGTTGCTTTGTCACTTATGGCCCATAGAGCCACCAAAACGGATCGTGCACCGGATCCTAAGAACGCTCGAGCGATACCAACGACTCCTTCGGCTCTAATCTTCCCACATGCACTATGACAGCAGCTAAGTACTACCAGTTTAGCTCGAAGTTGAACTTGTGCAATGTCAGACATCGTCAAAAGGTATTCTTGTTCTTCTGGAATCCTGTTAGGAGGGCCTACCCAAGAAAGGGCAATTTCTCCTCGGTCGGCATTACCATGGGCTGCAAAATGTATCAGACTCACTGAATGTAACCTGTCAAGTACCGCCTGCTTTGTGGCGTTTGCTCCTAACAAAGGTTGAACACCTAGCAGTCGTCCAATCATGGCTGCTTCTTTTCCTGCCCAGGGTAACCTAGAAATGGACATTTGCTTTCCTTTGTAGAACACCGTACCGACCTTTGGATCCCCCACTATCAGTGCACCAGTGTGACTGTGATAGTTTGCAGGACTGTCTTGAATGAGCTTGAGAGTTGTCAAAGAAGGAACGATGCGGATTCTGAATTTCTCTGATAAATACCTCCCGCCTTCATCTACTAACGCTGGAAATGGAACTTGGTTTAAGAAGCGATCAGGAGCAACAATGAGCTCGGGCTCCTCAAGTAGATCAGCTACCGGATTGATTAGCATTCTGTAGTACAAAGAAAAGCTCGATTCTGAGTTTCCGTTTTCTTCATCTTCTTCCTCGAAAAGTCTCAGTGCTCTGAGGCTTTCGACGTCATTTAAAGATCGATCTTCGCAATCTTCTTCGGGTAGAATACAAACGTTTCGAAAGCCTTTAGCGAAGAAATCATCTAACTTGCCAACTAGTCCGGCACCAACTAGTTTGTCATCGACAGTTATTATTCTGAAATGAATCATTCCATCTGTCTTGAGAACCCACAAAAACAGGTAATGCTCATAATAAGAAATGTAAAGACAAGAAGAGTTTCTTTCTTTTTTCATAACCTTTTCAATGGCAGTCCACGATTGTGGATCAGCTGAGATTTGGCTTTCAACAAAATACTGAGATATCATCAAGTCTGCTAACGCTCTAGCACGTGCCAGCTCTAAAATATAAAGAGCATGGTTCGGTTTTGGATTTCCCGAAAGACAAAATAATGCACAAAGACTTTGGAAGGGAGAATTGTGAACATCTGAAAACGATATCTTAAAACCGTCGTTGTCTCCTAAGAAAGAACGCAAAGACTCACTTTTCCTGATACTCATGAGGAGACAGTCAAACGCCTGTGGGACCTTGCCTTGGCATAACTTTACCATTGCAAGAAGAAAAAGAATTTGAAACTCTTTGTCTAAGTCTCCAATCTCTCGAGTAATTAACAGTGCCTTCTCAATATAAACTTCAGCCATGTCATATTCGCCAAAAGAATGAAAAACACATCCTAAGTTTCCGTAATCAGCTGCCTCTCCTTCTTTGTCACCAATTTGTATTCGGATGGCAAGTGCTTTCTCAAGATATTCTTTAGCTTTGTCATATTCACCAAGAGATCGAGACACAATTCCTAAGTTTCCGTAATCTGCTGCTTCTCCCCGTTTGTCACCAATTTGTATTCGGATGGCAAGTGCTTTCTCAAGATATTCTTTAGCTTTGTCATATTCACCAAGAGATTGAAACCCAGTTCCTAAATTTCCATATGAGCTGGCTTCTCCCTTTTTGTCACCAATTTGTATTAGGATGGCAAGTGCTTTCTCAAGATATTCCTTAGCTTCGTCATATTCGCCAAGAGATTGAAACACAGTTCCTAAATTTCCATATGAGCTGGCTTCTCCATTTTTGTCACCAATTTGTGTTAGGATGGAAAGTGCTTTCTCAAGATATTCTTTAGCTTTGTCATATTCGCCAAGAGATTGAAACACAGTTCCTAAGTTTCCATATGAGCTGGCTTCCCCCTTTTTGTCACCAATTTGTATTTGGATGGCAAGTGCTTTCTCAAGATATTCTTTAGCTTTGTCATATTCACCAAGAGATTGAAACACAGTTCCTAAGTTTCCATAATCTGCTGCTTCTCCTTCTTTGTCACGAATTTGTATTCGGATGGCAAGTGCTTTCTCAAGATATTCTTTAGCTTTCTCATATTCACCAAGAGATTTAAACACAGTTCCTAAGTTTCCGTAATCTAGTGCTTCCCCCTGTTTGTCACCAATTTGTATTCGGATGGAAAGTGCTTTCTCAAGATATTCTTTAGCTTTGTCATATTGACCAAGGGATTGAAACACAGTTCCTAAGTTTCCATATGAGCTGGCTTCTCCCTTTTTGTCACCAATTTGTATTTGGATGGCAAGTGCTTTCTCAAGATATTCTTTAGCTTTGTCATATTCACCAAGAGATTGAAACACAGTTCCTAAGTTTCCGTAATCTGCTGCTTCTCCGTCTCTGTCACCAATTTGTATTCGGATGGCAAGTGCTTTCTCAAGATATTCTTCAGCTTTGTCATATTCGCCAAGAGATTGAAACACAGTTCCTAAATTTCCATATGAGCTGGCTTCTCCCTTTTTGTCACCAATTTGTATTAGGATTGCAAGTGCTTTCTCAAGATATTCTTTAGCTTTGTCTTTTTCGCCAAGAAATTGAAACACAGTTCCTAAGTTTCCATATGAGCTGGCTTCTCCCTTTTTGTGACCAATTTGTATTCGCATGGGAAGTGCTTTCTCAAGATATTCTTTAGCTTTGTCATATTCACCAAGAGATTGAAAGACAGTTCCTAAGTTTCCGTAATCTGCTGCTTCTCCCTCTCTGTCACCAATTTGTATTCGGATGGCAAGTGCTTTCTCAAGATATTCTTTAGCTTTGTCATATTCACCAAGAGATTGAAACACAGCTCCTAAGTTTCCATATGAGCTGGCTTCTCCCTTTTTGTCACCAATTTGTATTAGGTTGGCAAGTGCTTTCTCAAGATATTCTTTAGCTTTGTCATATTCGCCAAGAGATTGAAACACAGTTCCTAAGTTTCCATATGAGGTGGCTTCTCCCTTTTTGTCACCAATTTGTATTCGGATGGCAAGTGCTTGCTCAAGATGTTCTTTAGCTTTGTCATATTCACCAAGAGATTGAAACACAGTTCCTAAGTTTCCATATGAGCTGGCTTCTCCCTCTCTGTCACCAATTTGTATTCGGATGGCAAGTGCTTTCTCAAGATATTCTTTAGCTTTGTCATATTCGCCAAGAGATTGAAACACAGGTCCTAAATTTCCATATGAGCTGGCTTCTCCCATTTTGTCACCAATTTGTATTCGGATGGCAAGTGCTTTCTCAAGATATTCTTTAGCTTTGTCATATTCACCAAGAGATTGAAACACAGTTCCTAAGTTTCCATATGAGGTGGCTTCTCCCTTTTTGTCACCAATTTGTATTTGGATGGCAAGTGCTTTCTGAATATATTCTTCAGCTTTGTCATATTCACAAAGAGATTGAAACACAGTTCCTAAGGTTCCGTAATCTGCTGCTTCTCCCTTTTTGTCACCAATTTGTATTCGGATGGTAAGTGCTTTCTCAAGATATTCTTTAGCTTTGTCATATTTACCAAGAGATTGAAACACAGTTCCTAAGTTTCCATATGAGCTGGCTTCTCCCTTTCTGTCACCAATTTGTATTCGGATGGCAAGTGCTTTCTCAAGATATTCTTTAGCTTTTTTATATTGACCAAGGGATTGAAACACAGTTCCTAAGTTTCCATATGAGCTGGCTTCTCCCTCTCTGTCACCAATTTGTATTCGGATGGCAAGTGCTTCCTCAAGATATTCTTTAGCTTTGTCATATTCACCAAGAGATTGAAACACAGTTCCTAAGTTTCCATATGAGCTGGCTTCTCCCTCTCTGTCACCAATTTGTATTCGGATGGCAAGTGCTTCCTCAAGATATTCTTTAGCTATGTCATATTCACCAAGAGATTGAAACACAGTTCCTAAGTTTCCATATGAGCTGGCTTCTCCCTTTCTGTCACCGATTTTTATTCGGATGGCAAGTGCTTTCTCAAGATGTTCTTTAGCTATGTCATATTCACCAAGAGATTGAAACACAGTTCCTAAGTTTCCATATGAGCTGGCTTCTCCCTTTCTGTCACCGATTTTTATTCGGATGGCAAGTGCTTTCTCAAGATGTTCTTTAGCTTTGTCATATTCGCCAAGAGATTGAAACACAGTTCCTAAATTTCCATATGAGCTGGCTTCTCCCTTTTTGTCACCAATTTGTATTTGGATGGCAAGTGCTTTCTCAAGATATTCTTTAGCTTTGTCATATTCGCCAAGAAATTGAAACACAGTTCCTAAGTTTCCATATGAGGTGGCTTCTCCCTTTTTGTCACCAATTTGTATTCGGATGGCAAGTGCTTTCTCAAGATATTCTTTAGCTTTGTCATATTCACCAAGAGATTGAAACAGAGCTCCTAAGTTTCCGTAATCTGCTGCCTGTCCTTCTTTGTCACCAATTTGTATTCGGATGGCAAGTGCTTTCTCAAGATATTCTTTAGTCTTGTCATATTCACCAAGAGAGTAAAACACAGTTCCTAAGTTTCCATATGAGCTGGCTTCTCCCTTTTTGTCACCAATTTGTATTCGCATGGGAAGTGCTTTCTCAAGATATTCTTTAGCTTTGTCATATTCGCCAAGAGATTGAAACACAGTTCCTAAGTTTCCATATGAGCTGGCTTCTCCCTTTTTGTCACCAATTTGTATTCGGATGGCAAGTGCTTTCTTAAGATATTTTTTAGCTTTGTCATATTCACCAAGAGATTGAAACACAGTTCCTAAGTTTCCGTAATCTGCTGCTTCTCCCTCTTTGTCACCAATTTGTATTCGGATGGCAAGTGCTTTCTCAAGATATTCTTTAGCTTTGTCATATTCACCAAGAGATTGAAACACAGCTCCTAAGTTTCCGTAATCTGCTGCTTCTCCCTCTCTGTCACCAATTTGTATTCGGATGGCAAGTGCTTTCTCAAGATATTCTTTAGCTTTGTCATATTCACCGAGATGATGAGACACAATTCCAGAGTTTTGATATGTGTGTGCTTCATTTTTTCTGTCTCCCATTTCTTTCATGATTTCTATCGCTTTCTCATAAAGTTCTCGTGCTTCCACGTATTTATCTTGCTGTTGACACAATGTGGCCATTGCTATTGTAAGATCTCTTTCATTGTCTGTTTTCCCACTTTTGCGGTAAATTTCACAAAGTTCCCTGCCGTAGATAAGTGCTTTTGTGTAATCCGGGATAAGAAAATACGCCTTAAAAATAATCCTATAGATGGCAAGGTTAAGTAAATTGAAAATTTCTTCCCCTTTTATTACTTCATGTTTCAGGAAGATCAAACATTCCTTGCAAACGTCAATGGCTTTTAGACCACGACCAGTGTTGAGAAGGAAAGTAGCAACAACCAAGCCAATAAAGATGGCCTCTACAATGTCTGTTATGTTGTTCATAGCGTCATCTTCTATGAGCCTTGTAAAAAGATAACATGAATCAAGATTTGTAGCTATTTAGATTAATGATGTACTTTTGAGCGTGTTTCAAACTGTATAAGTGGGTACTGGCGAATTCAATGCCTGGGGTAGGGGTAACCCTGCTATAGACTTGCCGTTTGTCTGAAGGGAGTGGACACAACCTCAATCCAAACATTAGAAAAATGATTAAAACACGACGCGGTTTGCTAAGTTCGACATTGCATGTCTTTTCATGCGGCTTACAAGTATTTACAATAATGTTCAGTCTGGTTACTTGAAGTTTTTGAAAGTGGCATTATCTGAGCAACGGCGAGATCCGACAACATACTTAGCCACATCTCACGCCTGGACTGATTGTTTCTTATCAAAGCTGATATCGCCTAATTTAGGGAAATAGATGGTTGCATTTTCCATAGAGAATTTGAACTACTTGCATTACAGAAACTGGGACAAAGTACAGACAGTGTTATTATTTAATTAATAGACACCTCGACAAAAACAAATCATACAACAAATAATCGAATGAAGGTAATCGCATGAAAACATGCGTATTGGCAGCAAGGGAAGGCACGAAGTCAATTTAGTTTCCACTATAAATAAACGTTATATAATTTTCTCAGTTCGTGAACGGGCGCAATTCAACAAATCCTACAATTTGATTGGTTCTGGGTTTCGAGTTGATGTATTTTCGTGAAAGAATTATGAGGAATTGGCAATCTTTTGCTCTTTTTACACTTTTGTTGACGATTACCAACGGAATTTTATCTCTGTTCGCCTTTAAATGGCATGGAGAGTCACTGTAAATAAAAGTTCAATTGAGTTTTTTGAAGTTGTCGAAAGTCTTTATTGTGGCCTGTTAAAACTGTGGTCCAGCAAAGTCAATCAGATCAGTAAAAGAACCTGTACGCTAAACACAGCCGAGCACTGCCTCACATTCAGTTCTGTCCTATATACTCTGCTCAAATGACTTTGATGATTAGATTGATTAATGTTCACGTTTTTCTTCGATCAACGAATTCGTAAAATTATTACGGGCTATTTATTTGCTTTGGAACAAACGTAAACGCAGTTGTTGTTTACCTAGAAATTGGCTTTTACATCAATATTTGAAAGCTATCTTACCCTCGGCTGTATATGCGGTACCAATTTAGGGGCGTTACTCAAACAAGAACGAATTTAATGCTTTGGAATCCATACATTGTAGGGCTGCTAGAGTTATATACAACCTCTCACGCGACATCCCCTCTGTATTTATAACAAAAATAGCTAAGTGGGACTCTTTATTCGACACTTATAAGGCCAAAACAGCCACCCTAATTTATAAGATTTATTATAACCACACAACTCCATCCTGCTTGGAACACTTAATCCAAAGGAAGTATAACCGAAGTATAACCTTGGTCATCAATATCGTATTAACGTTCAACGTTTTGAAACTTATTAAATAAAAAGCTCTATATCATAGAGAGGATCCATTGTTTGAAACCTTTTTAAACAATCCGCTGTCAACGCCAGAGATTATGCTAAAGGGGAAAAAAGTCTCCCGCCCTCAGAAACTTAAATTTTAGCGAAGAGTTACCGCAAATGGGTGATTTCGTCTTTTATTGATTTTGTTCACACCTTTTTCGCTTATTACAATTTTTTATTATCTATTAACATTTTAACACGGTCCCATGAGCTATATTAGCTTTTAAACCCACCTTGTTTAAATAAAAGATGTTGTTGTTGTTGAAAACGTAGAGCGATTGTGAATAAATACTGAGAAATTCCCATGCAAGATAATAGCACGCAATGACAAATACAAACAGATTTGTAAGAGTCAAAGGTGTGTTACACCCTTTGCTATCTTCACTCTTTACTGAATACAGACGAGATAGCTGTCTCACAGCTTTCAAAATAATTTCCATATTGTTGTGGACTCCGTGAACAAATTTGATTGAATTCGACTTTCAGCTTCCTGTCATAGAAAAAATAACATGCTTTGAAGACAAAAACGGAAACTTAAGACGAGCTGATATCACTAGGTCTAATATAATTCGTGAGCGCGTTTTATCTACGCTTACTGATTCAGATTCAGTTGATTTCAGTCATTTTTTTGGCTCCATTAGTTTGTACTTTTACATTGCTTCAAAGTGTCACAAGTTTCCATTGTAGTTTCTGCACGGCTAACTCTCGATACATTTATCGGATCGACCGAGAAAACGTGAGGCAGTTCTGGATAATTTGCAAACTACAAAAGCGCGATCGATCAACCTTAAACTTATTAGGTAGCTACTTAAAAGTACGGCCGAGAACAGAATGTCTTCTATGTACAGAAAGTCTCCTGTTATATGCTTACAAGTCCCCGATTTTGGCAGTTGTCTCAAATGTTTTAATCCAGTACATCAGAACAAGAAACAAATACACCCTAACAAATTGGCAAATGTACCACTGTATTTACTTCTAGCTCTTGTCTTCAACCAACACCTCATGACATGAACATTGCTGCCATACTAATGGGTGGCTACTATAAATACACTTGTACTCACCAGTCTGTGTCGATCAACAGGATGAATCCAAAATCAAACCTCGTTAACAACAGCAACTGTTTTAATAATAACAAAGAAAAAGAACTTAAGCAAATTAGCGAGCGTGCATTCGCGTGACTCACTGTTAGAGCTCGCAGCAAAAATAATATGCCTCATGCGAGCTACGAAAATTTCTCGCAGTGGAGATTATTTAATAGTATTTAACATCGACATGTATTAGAAGCAATAAGCTCATGTTTTCAAGCAGGATGTAGCTCGATGTAAACTCAGGGAGTCGAGTACGTTTCTCGCTTACAAAATCAAAGTGAAACGAGAAACTGAAATAACAGTGAGGGAACTTCCCCTGCAAGACAACGGCACACAATGACAAATACGAACAGAATTGTGAAAAAAGAAAGAAAACAAACACGAGTAAATGAGTTCTTCTAATGTGGTTTACATCCTTTGCTATAATCATTCTTTGCTCAATGCAGTCAAGGTAGCGGTCCAATAGTTTTCAAAATCATTGCATAATTTTGGCGACTTCTTCGATGAGTGGACTTTGAGCTTTCTGTTATAGAAACGCTAACGTTCTCTAAACTTTATAAGAAGAATAAATGATGCTAGTTTTTTTTTAATTCGTCGTTTTTATTTTCAAGGGACGAAAGATCTTGAATTTACTGATTTATTTCGGTCACTTCATAATACACTTTCCGCAATAAGCTAGTTTTAGTGAGTTAAAAGAGTGAACCCCCCCCCCCCCCACCAAAAAAGAAAAACCACGCGTCAATAAGGAGAGTTTTTCCTCGAAAAAGTACAGTAGAAGAGATGGAAAAGCTAAGTTAAGCTAGAAAATTATAACTGTGCAAACGATGCTTCTAAACAATTATTTGCAGGATTTAAATTTTGACGTAATAGCTCTTACCACAAGAAGAAACTCAGTCACGCGATTCAGGCAAACCTCTCCTAGTGTAAATGCCAGTTTCATTTGTTGGTTATCCTGTGTAATCGAACCAGTCCATCCGAGCGTTTAGAACACGTGATTTGATCGAGCTTAATTCCAGTTTAGGTCAAACCTCGGCGCTACACGTTTTTCGTTGACTACGTTGTTATTTCAATTGTGTATGGTCAAAGGAACACTAACCGGACTGTCATTTTGTTAAGAAAGTTACGGAGAATCAACAGGATTGAACATTACGAACACTAATCAATCAAGGTCACGGTAACACGAATTTTCATATTGTAAACAGGACAGTGTCGAGCGCTTCCCTCCTTGATCGAAACGAACAAACGATAGACTTTACGATTGTTATAGTTTGACCTAGAGTGAGTCACACAGAGAAGGACACGAAGAAGACAAGAAAGGTGATTCACAGAATAAAATGCATGTTTTGGATGAAGAAAATGAAGACATTTGACGCGGAATGGATATGGAACTTGAAAAACTGCCCTTGCTAACTTAACTAAACAGATTAACGTAATCTTGCCCTTGCTAGAAGATTTTGAGGACGAAAAACAAGTGCGTATTGAATTTGTTCTGTTAGATCAACTGTTTATGAAAATGCAAGACGTACATGATATGTATCTCAGTGCTTTGGATGAAGGGAGCAAAATTGAATTAGCGCGTCAATGGTATGACGCTCGTGATAAAGATGTGTTTCGATCAAAGCAAAGAATTAATGACTATCTGCATGAAGCAGAGAACCTTCGTAGTGGTTTACATGACACAAGGTTTGTGAAATCTAAATCATCTCGTCATTCAAAGGGCTCCCATTCCTCATCATCCTCTGTCTGTCTGTTAAGGTTAACTGAAGCAAAGGCTAGAGCTGCAGCATTAGAGGTTGAAGCAAGATTCTTAAAGGACAAACAAGCGCTAAGTAATTGTAGAGGCAAAGGCAGAAGAAAGGACTTACAAGGAGTTTGATGAAGAACAAAACATTGATGGCATGAGTGATTATTTGGAAGATGTTAAGGCTAAACGTACCTCCACTCCCTTCTTATCGGAGGCAAAACCTAACAATCAGACTACAATAAAGGTGCCTTCTGTGAAATTCCAAGGTTGAACCTTTGTTAGTACGATTGCAACGATCCCTCCTGTGAACACGCCTATCTTTGTCACGTCAGCACAGTTAACATGAACCTAACTGTCCAACCCTTTGTTTCAAGGGACCTCCCCATCAAAGAAAGGAAGCACAGAGAAGGAATTGAGACACCTACTGATACCAAACCGTCGTGTAACAATAAAGAGGAGTGTACGTACACATTTGAAAGGAATCCAAGTTTTGTGGAAAGTGCAAGGCCAGACCAAGGCTATTTTCACATTCAAAGAAAAAAGTCAGAACTGTCACAAGTGATTGTTACACGACAGGCCAGAAGTCTCTTACCTAGCCACGAGCCACCTACGTTCTCTGAAGATGTCATGTCATATCCAGCATTCATAGCGGCCTTTGAAACTCTCATAGAATCTAAGGTAGATAATTCTAGTGAGCGCTTGTTTTTTTTTTTGGATCAGGACATTAGTGGGAAGGCAAAGGAACTTATCAAGGACTGTTTACAAATGAAGAGTGGAGACTCGTAGAAAGAAGCTCGACGACTTTTGAAGAAACACTTTGGCGACCGATACAAGATTGCTAGTACATACATTGCTAAACTATCGAGCAGGCCCGCTGTAAGGCCTAATGATGGAACAGGATTACAATAAGTTTCTATTGCCCTTGAGCAAGCAAG
>OZ026597.1:2889393-2956893 GCA_964020085.1 Micromussa lordhowensis
GGCCGTTGAGAAACCCAAGCCGCACGAGTCAAGTTACAAACTTCAAGGAATATTTAATTCCAGTGTATTTAGTGAGCTAGCCGAGCATACTGAAAGTAAAATGATAATTTTTACGAGTGGACCGCTGCAAAGTTTAAGACTATTTTTGTAAATTTTGCATACGGTCGATAAGGAGGCGGAGATGATTGACGTCCACCAAACTTAACGGTTGGTCGCGTGTGAAATTTCATAAATTACCACTTTTGACTCGTGACGTCACTGGACGACATTATCGCCCAGTGCTTTCAGACGTCTCTCTCCCGAGACTTAGCGAGAGGAGGAGACGGCTGAAATTCAGGCTAATAACAAACTGGATACGGACAATGTTCTTATCTCAGATTGGTTGATAAAACCTGCAGGATTCATTGTTCTTTAGTACTGTGTAAAGCCTTTGTAGCACCACTGAGATCAGTAACTATCCCAAGGCTTGAACCGTTTCCGTAAGAGTTGCAAGCGTGCTGAAAGAAGACTTAGATTACGAAGAACTTCAGGACCTCTACTGGACAGACAGCAAGGTTGTCCTCAGATTTATCAGTAACGAATCTCGAAGATTCCATGTGTACCTGAAATTCATCCGTGAGCAAACTTCACCCGAGCAATGACGGTACGTGGAGTCTGTATCCAACCCGGCAGATGAAGAATCAAGGGGAGTGAATGCCGAAGTGTTTATGCAGAAGTTGCAGTGGACTAGAGGCCCAACATTCTTGTGGCAGACAGAGGATCTGTGGCCTCGACAAGGCTCGTATGAAAATGAGAGCCAGGAGAGCTTCCCAGAAGTTAGAAAGGTCACCGCCAGCATCACAGTAATTGAAGAGCACGCTAAGCAGTTTTGAAAGATTCTCCAACTGGTAAGGGTTAAAGACCGCAGTTGCCCTCTGTATGGAATACAAACGGGGTTTAATGAGCATCAACACAGCAGACAGGAACCTCCCGGTTGATGATGGCCCTCAAATTAACGAACAGAGTCGTAAAGCTGAAAGTTGCCCTGCTACACGCATTATGGTCCAAGATCTAGAACAAGCAGAAGTAGAAATCCTTACGCTGGTACAAACCAGCGCCTTTGATAAAGAAGTGAAGACGGCCTTGAAAGAATTTCAAGCCCAAACTGAAGGTGTGCGTAAAGATCGTCAGTGTGTAAAAGAATGGAAGCCCTTTTGAAGAAAACATGCAGCCTTAACGCCCTTGATCCATACCTGGATGCTATCGGAGTGCTTCGAGTAGGAGGTGGAATAACGAAGCTCAACTGGCAGACAGTCTTAAGAACCCTGTCATCTTACCAAAGACTGGCCATGTCACAGAGTTGATCATCCGCCACGCCAATGCAAAGACTCGTCACAGCGGAAGGGGTGTCACCTTAAATGAACTTCGTTCAAATGGTTACTGGATTATTAATGGAATGCAGCAGTTAGACGCTTCATCTCAAGGTGTGTCAGATGTCACTATCTGCGTGGTACTGCTGGAGAACAGAAAATGGCCAACCTCCCAAATTCGCGCGTTGAGCCCGCGCCACCACTTTCATACTGCGCGGTGGACTGTTTCGGCCCGTGGTACGCTAAGGAAGGCAGGAGAGAAGTGAAAAGATACGGAACCGTATTCACTTGCATGGTCAGTCGTGCGATACACATCGAAGTAGCACACTCCATGGAAACATATTCGTTCTTGCAAGCACTACGGCGCGTTATCGCTCGAAGAAGACCAATACGAGAACTTCGCAGTGATCAGGGGACCAACTATGTTGGAGCCGAAAACGAGTAAAAGAGGACCCTTCAAGAGATGGACGATGAGAAGATAAAGGCAGAATTGCTTAAGCACAACATCGATTGGATCAGAAACCCTGTTACAGCAAGCAACTTTGGAGGTGCTTGGGAGCGACAAATCTGATCAGTACGGAACGTTATGGCAGCGCTTCTGAAGCAACATGGTCACTCTGTTATGTGTCGAAGCTGTTGTAAACAGTCGCCCTATTACTATCGAGAGCTTAAGTGACCTACTGTCTCTGTTGCCACTAACGTCAAGCACACCTCTCACCGGCAAGACCAAGCTTATTCTTGCTCCTCCAGGGAAGTTTCAAAGGGAAGATGTTTCTTGCAAGCGACGGTGGAGGCATGTACAACAAATTGCAAACGAGTTCTAGAGTTGGTATAGCAAAGAATATTTACAGAGCCTACAAGCGAGACAAAGGTGGACACGCCAGAGAAGAAACTACACTGAAGGTCATATCGTCCTTTTGAAAGACGACAACACTTGCAGAAACAAGTGGCCCATGGCTAGGGTTATTGCTGCACGTCCAAATGACCAAGGCCGAGTCAGATCGGTAACAGTTCAATCAGCAACCGTGTCAGTGTTGAGTCGACCGATGAACAAACTTGTGCTGCTACTAGAGCCACCCGAGGATAGACCGGGAATCCTCGACGAGGAGCCAGAGGATCGTTTCTGAATCATATGCGAAGTTATACCTTGTTAAGCTAAGTATAGCGAACAATTAGAGAAAGTTCGTTTCAGTTAAAATGATGAACATTTTAGGGGAGCCATGTAAATGCCATTTTCTTTGTGGTTTTCCTGTGTAATCGAACCAGTCCGTCCGAGTGTTTAGGACACGTGATTTGATTGAGGTTCATTCGATCGATTCAAACGCACGCACGATATCGCCAAATTAACAAACAACAGATAGTGCGAACAAATCCAGACCTAATTTCTTGCTTCAAAAATTATATAGTTCATACAAAATCTCAGAAAAAAAAACTTACAATTTACTTGTCCTTTCGCCTTACTCCTTCCGTGAGATCCAGGTATTTACCGGACAGCGTGATAAAAACTGTGCAAACGCAGCACTTGAAGCTACTTGACAAACATGACGTCTTTCGGAAAACTACTGCGTTTATCAAAGATCTGACACGAACTCGCAGGGCCTCAGTTAATAAAATGCTGCTTTATTGTCTGTTGTTTCTGTTAGTTCTTAAAATCCAGGGAGCTAGATCCAACAATTGTTGACAAAGTGGCGCCGACAAACCAAAGTGATCGATGCTTTCCTTCTCAGCAGGATTTTCTAAATGACGACCAGCGTAAAAAAAACGCTCTTTTGCGTGAAAACCAAAATCAGAACAACTGTTAAAAAATTATCTCTTCGCAAACAACGGAGTTTCCACAAGGCTTGTGTTTAGTTCCACGTGGCGATCGCTTGTGCGTTTTGTAGTGAAATATTTGTCGCGAGGTTTTGCATAAGCGATCTTTGTTTCCTTCGCAGCAAGCATTGATCGAAAGTAAGAACATTTTCACACCTTTTCACAATACTAATCGCTGCTATTGTCTCGAACGGACTGAGTGGGAGGTTCTTTAACTCCTTGGGTACCCCTCTTTTTTCGGCCGACGCCGATGAAACGATGGCATGGACTTCAAGGCAGTTACGCCCAGTGTACATGTAAAGTCACACTATACTTGTTATATGTACACACAACGCTATCAGTCATGGAGAGCTTACCGGTTCTAAAACCGACCGTGTTCAGTTTCTCAGTCTTCTAATGAAAATGAAACCAGAAGTGATATAAAATGAAACAACACTGAGGGGGTTTCCCTGCAAGACAATAAGAAAACAAATTCTCAAACTCATTAATAATTCATCAAGCTAAAACAAAGAAAATCACAACCGTGAAGGAGGTTTTCATACCCGATCTTAATTAGCATAGATTTCGACGATTTTACCTCTCGATTTTCCCCTTAGTTTTTGCTTCGATTGAGAAGATATATCAAACATTCGAGACAGTGTTTCATCGGCTATCCAAACACCTCGAATTTCGTCAAAAATACTCCGCTACGCGTCGTATTTTCAACTCTATTCTCGGTGTTTGGATATCCCGACGAAACACTGTCGCTCGTGTTTGATATATCACTTAAAATTAATCTAAATTTCAAACGTTTTGAAAAATAATCAAATGAAATCTTTGGAAAGTAAGTTACTTTTTTCTATTCACATTATTTGTTAAATTCGAATAGCTTTCAAAGTATATTGGATTTTTGACAATGTAGCTACCGTAATTTATCGAGCTAGACAAAGCTCTTTGTTGTATGTCGTTCAGCCCAAGTTATATAGCAAAACTAAAACTGATTTGCACTCAGCAATTTTGCTGAGTCACCAGAATAAAACAAAACCCATATGTGCCGACAACAGGAATTTAATTATCGTGTCAAAATGAACTTGCTTGCCAATCGCGTTTCGGTCACACCAGCATCATTAACTACAACTGGTTTTGATTAATCTTTAACTACACGAAGTCAGATTTAAAGTAGTTAGTCATTTCAGTCGACGTTACGGTCACACATTCTCCCGAGTTCTTTCTGTGCGTTCAAAAGGTTGGTCTACCTAATTAGTTCAGTCTACTATGAATAACAAAGCTATTAAGATAGGTATTGATTTTACTTACTGGTTTTGGTGAGTCGACCAGAATGAAACCAAAATGAATGCACGTCAATAACAGGACCTTTTCTTCTGAAAAGTACAAGAGAAGGAAAAGTTAAGCCAACTATTACTATGGAAACGATGCTTCCAAACAATTATTCCCGAGACTTCATTTTTTGCGTGACGCACTGATAGCTCTTACAACAAGAAGAAAATCAGTCTCACGATTTGTGCAAACCTCTCCCAGTGTAAATTTAAAGTATTAAAAATCAGCTATACTTGTTATTTGTGCATTCAAAGAGAGCTTACAGTTTATAATTTAATAATCTCAGTCTTTTGATAAAAATGAAACCAAAAGTGATAGAGACTGTAATAACACTGAGGGGGTTTTCCTGCAAGACAATAGGAGGTCCAGTAGCAAGTCAAAACAAATTAAAATTGATAGAAGTTTCAAACGTTGCGAAAAACAATCAAATAAAATCATTCGAAAGTAAACTATATTTTTTTAATTCCCATTGTTTAAGTTGAAAACTGACCGTAAAGTCCTAAAACTTTTTCAGTCTAATGGTTTTCTTTTACCATAGCTACTATATTTAGTGAAATTGTTATCAAGCCAGACAAAGTGCTTTGTTGTATGTTGTTTGTTCCTTGGTTTAGCCTTGCATACAACACAATAGGTGTTAACTCAGTTCTGAGTTACAAATTAACTATCAGAAACGTTTTGTTATGTAACTAATGCTCTGTCCATGATAGCAAAAAAAAAAAAAAGAATTGTTCACGGTCTTGGAGCTTTCAGTATGAATCTTGACATATTTGTTTGCTGTTTTGAAGCTTGTCGGGCTGAAGAACCACTCCAGTTTATTATTAAATTCTTTGTTGCCTGATCAATAGAATTTACATTCCACGTCTTCCTGTCATAGACAGACTCACTTGCTCTGAAGAAAAATAAGGCAACAAACTGAAAGCTACTTTTCCATCGTTTCGTTGTAAAATATGGAAGGCCGGTAATTTACTGTTTGTCAGTTTTCACTTTATAATGTACATTGCACAGTCGAATCGATTATAAACACTCGTTTTGTCATGTAACAGACATCAGATCGAACAGAACCAAACTTTGTTTTCTAAAAAGAAACGGTGGAGCTTGCAATTAATCATCACTTTATGATTATCTGAATTTCCTGGCTATTATAATTAAGCTCTATTTTATTCTAACTGGTTAAGATGAAAACCAGACGATACAATGTTAGCAAGAGCTTCACTTAACTTGCTTTCGAAAGTGAAACAAAGAAAATCGCTTGGGGTTTTTTCGATATTTCGAGAAAACACTAATTATAATAAACGTCATGCATGGAAGATGTATTTCGAATTTTTTGGAGTGTCAAAACATAAGCTTGGATGGAGGCGAGGTCAGTTGAAAATCTAGGCAAGATGTAGAGTGCGGGATAAAAATATCTTGGCTTGAGCAGGATGTGCTTATTTCATTAAAAGGAGGTGCGGGATAACTTTGAAACTAAGGGACGGGTGCGGGATGAAAAAAGGGCAAATTACAGTTACTCAGTGACTGAAGAAATTAATTTTCCTTTCGACGATGTCTCGAAACACCGATGAGTGAAAAAGAAGGAGCTTTCAAACAACTTGGCAATCGCGTTTCAGTCACAACAACGTCATTAACAGACTGTAACTAGTTTTGATTTGTGAGAGTAAAAGTAGTTAGCGCTTCCGGTCGACGTTACGGTCACAAACTCTCCCGAGTTCTTTCTTTGTGTTCAAAAAACGTTTGTGAACAGTCTACTTAATGAGTTCTGTCTACTATGAATAACAAAGCTATTAAAACCTTTATTTATACTCACTTGTTTTGATGAGTCCACCAGAATGGAACCAAAACGAATACGCGTCAATAACAGGACCTCTTCTTCTGAAAAGTGCAAGAGAAGGAAACGTTAAGCTTTCTATTGCTGCGCAAACGATGCTTACAAACAAGTATTCGTGGACTCAGACTTTCACGTGACTCACTAATAGCTTTTAGAACAAGAAGAAAACCATTCACGCGATCCATGCAAACCGCTTCCTGTGTAAATTTCAATTATTGAAAATCAGCCACACTTGTTATGTGCAAACCCAACGCTTTTAACCAAGGACATCTTACAGTTTATAAATTTACCGTGTTCAGTCTTTCAGTTTCATATAAAAATGAAACCAAAAGCGATAGAAACTGAAATCAAAGACTGAGGGGGTTTCCCTGCAAGACAATAGGAGCTCCAATAGCAAGTCAAAATAAATTGTACAGTTGAATCGATTGCAAACACTCGTTTTTCCATGGTAACAGACGTCTGATCGAACAGAACGAAAAATTTGCTTTGTAAAAGGAAACCGGGTGGAGCTTGCAATTAATCATCACTTTATGATTATCTGAATGTCGTTGCTATCATAATCGAGCTCTATATTATTCTAACTGGTTAAGATAGAAACCAGACGATGCAAAGTTAGCCAGAACTGCACTTAACACGCAGGGACTTGCTTTCGAAAGTGAAACAAAGGAAATCGCTTGGGGGGTTTTCAATATCTCGAGAAAACACTTACTAGTATTATTATAAACGTCATGCATGGAAGATGTATTTCGAATTTTCTGGAGTGTCAAATCATAAGCTAGGATGGAGGCGAGATCTGTTGAAAATCTAGGCAAGATATAGAGTGCGGGATAAAAATATCTTGGCTTCAGGAGCATGTGCTTATTTCATTAAAGGAGGTGCGGGATAACTTTGAAACTAAGGGACGGGTGCGGGATGAAAAAAGGGCAAATCACAGTTGCTCAGTGACTGAAGAAATTAATTTTCCTTTCGACGATGTCTCGAAACACCGATGAGTGAAAAAGAAGGAGCTTTCAAACAACTTGGCAATCGCGTTTTAGTCACACCAACGTCATTAACAGACTGTAACTAGTTTTGATTTGTGAGAGTTTAAAAGTAGCTCGTGATTACGGTCGATGTTACGGTCACAAAGTTTCCTGGGCTCTTTCTTTGCGTTCAAACAGGTCAGAACGCTTGTGAACAGTCTACTTAATGAACACTATGAATAACAAAGCTATTAAAACCTTTATTTATACTCACTTGTTTTGATGAGTCCACCAGAATGGAACCAAAATGAATACGCGTCAATAACAGGACCTCTTCTTCTGAAAAGTGCAAGAGAAGGAAAAGTTTAGCTTACTATTGCTGCGCAAACGATGCTTACAGATAATTATTCGCGTGACTCAGACTTTCACGTGACTCACTAATAGCTCTTAGAACAAGAAGAAAATCAGTCACGCGATCCATGCAAACTGCTTCCTGTGTAAATTTCAGTTATTGAAAATCAGCCATACGATTGTTATGTGCACACCAAACGCTATTAAATCTATTAACCACGCACATCTTACAGTTTACAAACTTACCCGTACGCGTGTTCAGTCTGTCAGTCTTCTAATAAAAATGAAACCAAAAGCGATAGAAACTGAATTAACACTGAGGGGGTTTCCCGCAAGACAATAGGAGGTCCAGTAGCCAGTCAAAACAAATTGAAATTGATAGAAGTTTCAAACGTTGCAAAAAACAATCAAATAAAATCATTCAAAAGTAAACTATATTTTATAATTCCCATTCTTTAAGTTGAAAACTGACCGTAAAGTCCTACAACTTTTTAAGTCTAATGGTTTTCTTTTACCATAGCTACTAATCAGTGAAATTGTTATCAAGCTAGACAAACTTCTTTGTTGTATGTTGTTTGTTCCTTGGTTTAGCCTTGCATACAACACAATAGGTTTTAACTCAGTTCTGAGTTACAAATTAACTAACAGAAACCTTTTGTTATGTAACTCATGCTCTGTCCATGATAGCAAAAAAAAGAATTGTTGACGGTCTTGGAGCTTTCAGTATGAATCTTGACATATTTGTTTGCTGTTTTGAAGCTTGTCGGGCTGAAGAACCACTCCAGTTTATTATTAAATTCTTTGTTGCCTGATAAATAGTATTTACATTCCACGCCTTCCTGTCATACAGACTCACTTTCTCTGAAGAAAAATAACGCAACTAATGAAAGCTACTTTGCCATCGTTTCGTTGTAAAATATGGAAGGCCAGCAATTAACGTTTTGTCAGTTTTCACTTTATAATGTACATTGCACAGGTGAATCGATTATAAACACTCGTTTTCCCATGGTAACAGACATCAGATCGAACAGACTCTAAACTTTGCTTTGTAAAAGCAAACGGTGGAGCTTGCAATTAATCATCACTTTATGATTATCTGAATGTCGTGGCTATCATAATCGAGCTCTATATTATTCTAACTGGTTAAGATAGAAACCAGATGATGCAAAGGTAGCCAGAGCTTCACATAACACGCAAGAACTTGCTTTCGAAAGTGAAACAAAGAAAATCACTTGGGGGTTTTCGATATCTCGAGAAAACACTTATTATAATAAACGTCATGCATGGAAGATGTATTTCGAAGTTTTTGGAGTATCAAAACATAAGCTAGGATGGAGGCGAGATCAGTTGAAAATCTAGGCAAGATGTAGAGTGCGGGATAAAAATATCTTGGCTTAAGCAGCATGTGCTTATTTCATTAAAAGAGGTGCGGGATAACTTTGAAACTAAGGGACGGGTGCGGGATGAAAAAGGGCAAATCACAGTCACTCAGTGACTGAAGAAATTAATTTTCCTTTCGACGATGTTTCGAAACACCGTTGAGTGAAAAAGAAGACCTTTCAAACAACTTGGCAATCACGTTTCAGTCACACCAACGTCATTAACTGTAACTAGTTTTGATTGTGAGAGTAAAAGTAGTTAGTGATTGCAATCGACGTTACGGTCACAAATTCTCCCGAGTTCTTTCTTTGCGTTCAAAAAGGAAAACGCTTGTGAACAGTCTACTTAATGAGTTCTGTCTACTATGAATAACAAAGCTATTAAAACCTTAATTTATACTCACTCGTTTTGATGAGTCCTCCAGAATGGAACCAAAATGAATACACGTCAACAACAGGACCTTTTCTTCTGAAAACTACAAGAGAAGGAAAAGTTTAGCTTTCTATTTCTGCGCAAACGATGGTTACAAATAATTGTTCGCGTGACTCAGACTTTCACGTGACTCACTAATAGCTCTTAGAACAAGAAGAAAACCATTCACGCGATCCATGCAAACCACTCCCTGTGTAAATTTCAATTATTGGAATCAGCCACACTTGTTATGTGCAAACCCAACGCTATTAACCAAGCTGAGACATCTTACAGTTTATAAACTTACCGTGTTCAGTCGGTCAGTCTTCTGATAAAATGAAACCAAAAGCGATAGAAACTGAAATAAGACTGAGGGGGTTCCCCGCAAGACAATAGAAGATCCAATAGCAAGTCAAAACAAATTAAAATTGATATGTCTTAACGGTTGTGGTAAACAATGAAATAAAATCATTCGAAAGTAAGTCATTTTTCACTCCCATTCTTTAAGTTGAAAAGTGACCGTTAAGTCCTGCAACTTTTCAAGTCTAATGGTTTTCTTTTACGATAGCTACTAATAAGTGAAGTTGTCATCAAGCTAGACAAAGTTCTTTGTTGTACATAGTTTGTTCCTTGGCTTAACCGTGCATACAACACATTAGGTGTTAACTCAGTTCTGATTTCTAAATTAACCAACAGAAACGTTTCAGTTATGTTACTAATGCACTGTCTATTATCGCAAAGCGAAAGATTGTTCACAGTCTTGGACCTTTTAATATGAATCTTGACATATTTGTTTGCTGTTTTGAAGCCTCTCGGGCTGAAGAACCACTCCAGTTTATTATTAAATTCTTTGTTGGCTAGTAAATAAAATTTACATTCCACGCCTTCCTGTCATAGACAGACTGACTTAGGGTAACTAATCAAAACTACTTTGCCATCGTTTAGTTGTAAAATATGGAAGGCCGGCAATTAACTGTTTGTCAGTTTGTACTTTATAATGTACATTGTACAGTTGAATCGATTGCAAACACTCGTTTTCCCATGGTAACAGACATCAGATCGAACAGACCCAAAACTTTGCTTTGTAAAAGCAAACGGTGGAGCTTGCAATTAATCATCACTTTATGATTATCTGAATGTCGTGGCTATCATAATCCAGCTCTATATTATTCTAACTGGGTAAGATAGAAACAAGACGATGCAAAGCTAGCCAGAACTGCACGTAACACGCAGGAACTTGCTTTCGAAAGTGAAACAAAGAAAATTGCTTGGGGGGGTTTCGATATGTCGAGAAAACACTTATTATAATAAACGTCATGCATGGAAGATGTATTTCGAATTTTCTGGAGTGTCAAAACATAAGCTAGGATGGAGGCGAGATCAGTTGAAAATCTAGGCAAGATGTAGAGTGCGGGATAAACATATCTTGGCTTGAGCAGCATGTGCTTACTTCATTAAAATAGAATTGAGATAACTTTGAAACTAAGGGCGAGTGAGGGATGAAAAAATGCAAATTACAGTTACTTAGTGACTGAAGAAATTAATTTTGCTTTCGGCGAAGTTTCGAAACATCGATGAGTGAAAAAGTAGAAGTTTATCAAACAACTTGGGAATCGCGTTTCAGTCACACCAACGTCATTAACTATAACTAGTTTTGATTTGTCAGAGTTAAAAGTAGCTCGTGATTGCGGTCGATGTTACGGTCACAAAGTTTCCCGGGTTCTTTCCTTGCGTTCAAATAGGAGATTGCTTGTGAACAGTCTACTTAATGAGTTCTGTCTACTATGAAAAACAAAGCTATTAAAACCTATATTTATACTCACAGGTTTTGATGAGTCCACCAGAATGGAACGAAAATGAATACGCGTCAATAACAGGACCTTTTCTTCTGAAAACTACAAAATAAGGAAAATTTAGCTATCTGCTGCTGCGAAAACGATATATCTTTGGTAAAGAAAATTCTCCGGTACAAAAAAATAGTCAGCGGCAATCCTCTTTTCAGCTTTTATTTATTTTTATGGGTACAATTCTGATTGGTAGAAAAAATCATACGACTGCCTCATGACTTGAAAACAATAGAAATCGGATGACTCATTTCCGAGGGAAAGTCCCGTAATTAACTTCCTGTCTTTCTAAGAAAAAATAGACTCATTCACTTATGAATAAACATATAGATGAACATAAAATTTTCTACATAAAGTGGAAGTAGTATATAAGATGGGGGAGATATAGATTGACATAAAATCTTCCACATAAAGTGGAAGTAGTATAGAGATGGGGAAGATCACAATCAAGATTGTGATTGTTTGATGATGAGTGACTGAAGAAATTAATTTCCTTTCCGGCAATGCCACGAAACATCGATGAGTGAAAAAGAAGGGAGTTTTTCAAACAACTTGGCAATCGCGTTTCAGTCACACCAGCATCATTAACGTAACTGTAACTAGTTTTGATTTGTGAGAGTTTAAAAGTAGTTAGTGGGTGCGGTCGATGTTACGGTCACAAAGTTTCCCGGGTTCTTTCCTTCCGTTCAAACAGAAGAACGCTTGTGAACCGTCTGCTTAATGAGTTCTGTCTACTATGAATAGCAAAGCTATTAAAACCTTTATTTATACTCACTTGTTTTGAAGAGTCCACCAGAATGGAACAAAAAGGAATACGCGTCAACAACAGGACTTCTTCTTCTGAAAAGTACAAGAGAAGGAAACGTTAGGCTTTCTATTGCTACGCAAACGATGCTTACAAACAATTATTTGCCTGGCTTAGTTTTTCGTGTGACTCACTAATAGCTCTTAGAACAAGAAGAAAATCAGTCACGCCTTCCAAACACACGTTACGGTCTTAATGAGTTCTGTCTACTATGAATAACAAAGCTATTAAAACCTTTATTTATACTCACTTGTTTTGATGAGTCCACCAGAATGAAACAAAAATGAATACGCGTCAATAACAGGACCTTTTCTTCTGAAAAGTACAAGAGAAGGAAAAGTTTAGCTTACTATTGCTGCGCAAACGATGCTTACAAACACTATTCGCGTGACTCAGACTTTCACGTGACTCACTAATAGCTCTCAGAACGGCAAAAAGAAAACCATTCACGCGATCCATGCAAACCGCTCCCTGTGTAAATTTCAATTATTGGAAATCAGCCACACTTGTTATGTGCAAACCCAACGCTATTAAGGTTACTATGCACCTTCAGGGGTGTCTCGCGTGCAAGCGATGTAGCGCGTCCAGTTTAAACTGTAGATATCTAAACCCCTATATCAAATTAAAGGTTATAGGACTGGCTATCAGACTATACCAAAAATTTTGAAAAAAAAATGAATTGTCGAATTTTTCACGACTCCTAAATGCGAGCGCCCAAATCACCTTTTGAGCGCTCCCTGTCAAAGCGAATTGTGGTTTTCGCTTATTTAATGTGTTCCTCCGCTTCCGGGGCCAAAGCGCTAAAAAACGTGTCTCCGATTTGCCATATTCAATTTCAGTGAAAAGTTACAGAACATTTTTGAAATAGGATAAAGAAAATGTGGATTGATCGTACAAAAATCGCTCTCGAAAAAAAAGTATTTTGAAATAAAAAATTCGGAGACTTTTTTTTGTTGTTTATATGTAAAACTAGCTACTGTCAAAATTTGAGAGCAATCGAACAAATTCCCTTTGACTTGTAGCTCTTTAAAGTGTCCCCTTTTGGTGAAAAAATTGTTTCGAGAAAACAGCGCTGAAAAATTTTCCTGCTCGCAAACAAACTCCGCCCACAAACACAGTCAACTGGGTTCTCAGATAACTGAGCCAATCAGCGCTTGGAAAGTTTACTTCCATTAGCTTCCTGGTATAATTTACGCGCGAAATCTTCAATCAACCCTTAGTGTTCGCATTGCACATATGTCAACAGGTTTCCTACGGCCTGTCAATCCATCAGACACGAAAGTTTTACTTCCGGTAAAAACGAAAAACCGTATTTTCTCCGCCATCATTTAATATTTTTGAGAGTTTTTTTTTTGGATGAAAGTTCATGCGTAGACCTATACATAAACCTAAAAATCAAAATTTCGAAAAAATGGTCGGTCTGAAGGTGCATAGTAACCTTAACTAAGGACATCTTACAATTTATAAATTTACCGTGTTCAGTCTGTCAGTTTTCTGATAAAAATGAAACCAAAAGCGATAGAAACTGAAATCAAAGACTGAGGGGGTTTCTCTGCAAGACAATAGGAGCTCCAATAGCAAGTCGAAACAAATTGTACAGTTGAATCGATTGCAAACACTCGTTTTTCCATGGTAACAGACGTCTGATCGAACAGAACGAAAAATTCGCTTTGTAAAAGCAAACCGGGTGGAGCTTGCAATTAATCATCACTTTATGATTATCTGAATGTCGTGGCTATCATAATCAACCTCTACATTATTCTAACTGGTTAAGATAGAAACCAGACGATGCAAAGTTAGCCAGACCTGCACTTAACACGCAGGGACTTGCTTTCGAAAGTGAAACAAAGGAAATCGCTTGGGGGGTTTTCGATATCTCGAGAAAACACTTACTATTATTGTAATAAACGTCATGCATGGAAGATGTATTTCGAATTTTCTGGAGTGTCAAAACATAAGCTTGGCTAGAGGCGAGATAAGTTGAAAATCCAGGCGGGATGTGCAATGTGAGACAAAATTATCTTTGCCTGAAATTTGCTCATTTCAACCAGGACTTGAATTGTGGGATAACTTTGAAACTAAGGGCGAGTGAGGGATGAAAAAACGCAAATTACAGTTATTCAGTGACTGAAGAAATTAATTTTGCTTTCGGCAATGTTTCGAAACACCGATGAGTGAAAAAGTAGAAGTTTATCAAACAACTTGGGAATCGCGTTTCAGTCACACCAACGTCATTAACTATAACTAGTTTTAAACGTAGCTCGTGATTGCGGTCGATGTTACGGTCACAAAGTTTCGAGGGTTCTTTCCTTGCGTTCAAAAAGGAGAACGCTTGTGAACCGTCTACTTAATGAGTTCTGTCTACTATGAATAACAAAGCTATTAAAACCTTTATTTAAACTCACTTGTTTTGATGAGTCCACCAGAATGGAACGAAAATGAATACGCGTCAATAACAGGACCTCTTCTTCTGAAAAATACAAGAGAAGGAAACGTTAAGCTTTCTTTTGCTGCGCAAACGATGCTTACAAACAATTATTCGCGTGGCTTAGTTTTTCGCGTGACTCACTAATAGCTCTTAGAACAACAAGAAAATCAGTCACGCCTTCCAAACAAACCTCTCCCTGTGTAAATTTCAATTATTGAAAATCAGCCACACTTGTTACGTGCAAATCCAACGCTATTAACCACGGACAGCTTACAGTTTATAAACTTACGTGTTCAGTCTGTCAGTGTTCTGATAAAATGAAACCAAAAGCGATAGAAACTGAAATAAGACTGAGGGGGTTCCCCGCAAGACAATAGGCGGTCCAGCAGCAAGTCAAAACAAATTGAAATTCAATTCAGTTTCAAACGCTGCGCAAAACAATCAAACAAAATCTTTCGAAATTAAGTCACATCTCTCTATCCCTATTCGTTGTTAAGTACTAAAAGTCTAATAGCATTCAAAGGATAGTTGGGTTTTTGACAAGCTAGACAAAGTTCTTTGTTGTATGTTGTTGTTCGCTCTTTGGCTCACCTTGCGTGAAATCTTGGAAATTACTCCAGTTCAAAAATTCTTTGGTGGCTTCTTAATAGAATTTATATTCCACGCCAGTTCTTGTGATAGACAAACTGACTTGCTATGAAGGGAAATAAGACAACTTGTTGTAAAATATGGAAGGCCGTGAATTAACGTTTCGTTTGTTTTCACTTTATAATGCACTTTATACGATTTGATCGATTTCAAGCTATCGTTTCAGTTCTCATGTTAACAGACATCAGAATTGACAGAACTAAAACTGAACTTTGTTGTTTACTAGCAAACGGTGAGGTTTGCAATTAACAGTCACTTATTATTGTCTGAATGTCGTGGCTTTCATAATCAAGGTATACATCATTCTAACTGGTTAAGATCGAAACCAGACGATGCAAAGTTAGCTGGAGCTGTACTTACCACGGTGGAACTTGCTTTGGAAAGTGAATCTGCGAAAATCGCTTGATAGGTTCTAGATATTTCGAGAAAACACTGATTATCATAACACGTCAGTGTCAAACAAAAGCTGGGCTGGAGGCGAGACAGAAGGTCTCTATGAGGTTAACCTTAAGCCGTAAAAACATATATTTAGTCGTTATAAGGGGCAAGTTTCTAAAGAAACTGTGGTGCTGCGTCGGTAGAGTATTACAAGATAATTTGGTTTTATCAACTGGGTTGATAATGTAAATTGGCCACCGTAAAGAGATTTGGAAGCTGACGTTTCGAGCGTTAGCATTTCGTCGGAGCGAATCAAGGAATTGTGGGTTGTGTGTGGTTTATATACAGAACACACAACCTACAATTCCTTGATTCGCTCCGACGAAAAGCTAATTTAACGCTCGAAACGTCAGCTTCCGAATTTCTTTACGGTGGCCAATTCACATTATCAACCCAGTTGATAAAACCATAATATTTAGTCCTTAGGCGTACAAATTAGAAAAGTTTAACCGTTAGTCGTAAGCAATGTTAACCTGAAGAAAAAAAACAAAATAAACAAAATCAAAATAGCCAGAAAAGTGATAATTCCAAGATCTCTTGTCAAGCCTTTTTGTGCCGGGGGGGGCTTGCTATATTAGTTGGCTATATCGCTCTCCAATTCTTATACTGATACCTTTCTCAATCGCCAAATATTCTTAAGACGCCTAAGAATGTTTGACTGTGATCAAAATAAATTTATATCTATGTCTTTTAAATTGCTTTTGAGTTTTTTTGAAGCAATTTTCCAACATTCCTGTTAACTGTGAGGAAAATAGATTAACAGGGAGCACACAATCTTGTCGAGTAGGAAAAGAGTAAATAAAGAAATGAAAAGAATGAGTAGTTTCCCTTTGTCTTCTGTTCTTCCGCAACCTGACAGGAAAAACCGCTACCTACAAGTCCTGCCGAACACTGTAGCACTAAACTCGTACCTAGGGGTTTTCACGATGTGCTTTCGATTTCGTTTTGTCTTTGTTTGTTTTTGTGGTAGCAACCAAATTTAGAGATTCTAGCGAATTTTCAGATTGCGTTCAAAATCGAAAAATTTCTCGCGAATATCGTTTTTTAATAACATGTACACTTGTACTGGCTTTCCGGAAGTGAATAACTCATCACGTGACTTTTCAACTGACACAAACTTGGTGTCATTTTAAAGCTTACCGTCTTATCAGTGCATCTCAATGGCTTCTACACCCATCTCAACGCAATCACCATCGAAAAACATCGGGCTTTCCCAACATATTTAAGAAT
Source organism: Micromussa lordhowensis (assembly GCA_964020085.1). NCBI lineage: Eukaryota > Metazoa > Cnidaria > Anthozoa > Scleractinia > Lobophylliidae > Micromussa > Micromussa lordhowensis. The sequence goes on from OZ026597.1 coordinate 2,906,194, forward strand.
TGGATCGCATGGCCAGTTGTATTTCAAGACAAAATGGCAACCGTTTCAATTAGTAGTATCCACGGTTGGTTATTGTAATCACCATTATGGGAAATAGCGTGAGATGGAAATTACGAAACGTGGGGAAAAAACACTATCATCAACGACCATCCACCGTCGGCTTTTTATAGCGAGCAGCAGCGAATGACTGACCCCACCGTCCCTAAGATCAGTTGTTTACTTTGCCATTTGACCGACGATCGTAATCATACAAACATTTCCCTTTCTCAGCATCGCTATCGATGAAAATAGTGATATTAATCGGAGTTTATAATTATTCGGGTTTTTTTTTTCATGTCTATCCTTTTTCAACAGAGGAAAACGCGGTTCTCAAACTTCTTGGTAAAATTTTAATAACTTTGGTTGTCTAATTAACTAACCGTGGTCCTAATTAAATTTTACGTCACTGTTTATTCTATTGGGAACTTTTAAACATACTAGTTAAATTGGGTATTCAAGTATCCTCTTAGAGCGTTCTATTTAAATACATCGCTCTTTCAGCAATCAACGGAAATATATATCAACTAATGAAATCTACTGAGCTGTTTGTCTTTCCGTTGTTGACTCAAGACTCGATCACCAGCCGGACTGACGGAGTTCTGGCAAAACGTTTTGAAGGTTCGTGATATTGAGAGAACGAAGCCCATGGATATACGGCTTGTTGTATCATTCAGATGCGACAGAATAAGCTTGGGCGGTTAAGGAAGTTTTGTGATGATGGCCTCGTCAGCCGGAGAAAGTTTCAAACTTCCAGGTGAGGATCTATTTCGGGACGGGATGGGCGATTGATAGGTTTTACGCGAGAATTCGAAATTGATACTGTTTGTAATTCCTTATGCAAGGCGAATATTAATGTACAGGATGAGGATGTAGATGAGATCTCGACAGTTGAAGCTGAGGAGAAATGATAAAAAAAGGGACAATGGGATTACCCTACTACATTTGTTGGAAATCACCAACAGGTATCCAAAAAACAGCTCAATACCATGTGAGTATCATATAATAATGTAGAATCAGTACCTTGTGAGCTGCGTTTAAGGTTTTGTCCTCATATGAAAATCCTGCAGCAGTTTAGGAACATATATATATTTACTAATAACGTTGAAGACGTTCCAAAGAAGAAAAGCTGTTTGGCTATTACACAGAATTTCCTTTCTAGGCTTTCGGCATCTTCCGAGAGGCAACGGAAAAAAGCGAGGAAGAAGTACCAAAACCAGCTAAATGCATTTAGAACAACAAATAGAATTAAATATAATGAAGAGTAAATGATATAGACTCTAGAATTTCCATCTCAACAGAGCACATTTCATAAGCACAATCCCAACATGTCAGCAGCAGCTGAGCAACACGATGCCCACCAAAGGCTTGTGAAGCTGATAAATGCTTTAGTTACTACGGTGAGTGTACCTAACTTCAACTGTATAACACGTCGCGTTTCAAGATAAGCATGAATTTCGTAGTTCGTGTACTGATCCTGTTGTTACGTGTTATCAATTTTTTGACATTCTTTTTTGAGATTACTCACTGGAGTGTTGGGAGGCCTGTGCTTCCCATAAGGTTTAGCGGCCCGAGAGGAACACGCGGGAAATTTGATGATGTTGCTGTAAATGCCACTGAGAGTTTCCAAGCTCCTGCATAATGTGAGTTCTCTAGTCGAAAGCAAAGAAAGTTCAGCTTTTAAAAGTTCTATAGCTACTTAGCTTATTGCTTGTATATTCTCTATTTTAGCGAATCGTCGTCGAATGAGTTGAGAAGTGGAAGTGGATCTTGTTGGAGTTAATTTGGGAATAAATTCTGTTTTGTGACTACAGATACAAACCCTTTTTTTCCAGGACAGGCAGCTTTGATTGAAAATACGAGAAAATTTGCACAGTGCTAGCAGGTTGACCGGTAGCAATTACTTTTTGACCCTATCAATAGCATATTTGTTGCTCGGATTTAATAAAACTTTGATTAAAGTTAACTCTGATTTTATGTTTCAGTCCAGTCTAGCATTAACCTCTTACTAACCAAGCGCGCGGGCCGTGCTGGGGAATATTGACCCGAGGTCGTGGAAATACGAGCGCGCAGCGAGGTCCATACAAAAACGACCAGTGGCCAATATTCCACAGTGGTGCTCGCATAAGCTGGGTTAGTTCGTAGTTTATTATGGTACTCGAGCCATGCTTGTAAGCTACACTTGCCGGCTTTCTAAAGAGAAAATACACGGGTTAGGACAGTTTCCACGGTAAAATTCCGACCGGGAAGGAACCAATCAGAACGCTCAGATTTACCCCAAGGCTACCTTGTCCTTTAATAATACCGATTATTATCACATAATCATGTGATTATCACATGAATAATTAAAGATGACAGATGACCTTGAGGAATGGACTCATTTCGTTGGAGGATTGCAGTTTGAGGATGGGGCCACGAGGAAACGAAAAACCCAAATTGTGAGTGTTAGACTGCGCCTTCACACGCATTAGAGTGCTAAAATCGGAGGAATTGTCTTATTTTCTAAATTACAAAATGGTAATAATATAAATAATAATAATAATAATAATAATAATAATAACAATAATAATAATAATAGTTATAATAATGATAATGATAATGATGTTAATGATGGTAATGATGATAATGATAATGATTTAACAACAGCGGAATAAAGCTGGAGAGAAAAATAAAAGTGACACTGTAAGAATGGATGCATCGTTTTCTATTACAGTGAAACCTGTATTAAGCGGACCCCATATTAAGCGGACACCCTCTATTAAGTGGACACCAGCTTGAGTCCCGAAATTTTCTTCCCACATTTACTGTAAAATAAACCTGCGTTAAGCGGACACCTCTGTTAAGCGGACGCGGACACCAATATTAAGCCATTTTGTTGCACAAAACCTGCAATAAGCGGACACTTCAAGGGCTTTTCACTTCTCAAAGCTCAACTCAGAAACCGTTAACATTGTTCAGCGATGTCGTTTTAAAGCTAAGTAGACTATTCCGGATTGATGCATTGACTGTCTGGACATTATGCTATGAGCAGTCTTTGACATTACACTGTGTTACACGGGTTACAAAAGGGTTAATAATTAACTATTATTGCTGAACCTGTTTAGAGCGGACACCCTGTATTAAGCGGACACTAGTGAGGGTCCCAACGGTGTCCGCTTAATACAAGTTTCACTGTAATTGCCTTGGCATACTATTCAATAGTGTTTTTAGGGGGGGGGGGGGGTGGGTTTAACGAAGCCTTCGCGACCGACTGACTATTTTAATAATAATAATAATAATAATAATAATAATAATAATAATTTTATTTATATAGCGCTAAAATCCAATAATTGTCCAAAGCGCTATCTAGTTACAAAATAAAATATGAAAAATCTAAATTATAAAATATCTACAACATACAATATAATTCAAATATAGCCTAAGTTATCTACTATATAATTCAAAAAAATCTTAAACAAAAGGAATCTCATAACCTATATGCTAACTTAAATAAAAAAGTTTTAAGGGATTGCTTAAAAGTTGCCACTGAAGCACATTTCCTAATCTCTAGAGGTAAGTCATTCCACAATTTAGGTCCTGCATTAGAGAAAGCTCTGTCTCCATATGTTTTCAATCTGCTTCTTGGAATCACTAAGTATTCTTCACATGAAGAACGCAATGACCTAGAGTATGTTTTAAAATTCAAAAGGTCAGAAATATAAGAAGGTGCAAGGCCATGAAGGGCCTTGTATACCAATAAAAGGACTTTAAAAGTTATTCTAAACTCAACTGGTAACCAATGAAGATTAATTAAAATAGGAGTTATTTGATCATGCTTCGGTGTCAGTGTGACAACACGAGCTGCAGCATTCTGAACTGCCTGTAGTCTAGCTAACAGATACTTAGGAAGGCCATGTAATAAGGAATTACAGTGACCAAGTTTCGAACTAAGAAGTGCATGGACTAAGATTTCACATGTATCTTGACTTAAGTACTTGCGGATTTTAGCAATATGATTTTCTATTTTCATTTATATAATAACCAAATCAATTCCCGCGCTCTGATTGGTCAATCAGCTATGGGTTATTGTGCCGGTAAACCCTTGGGAAAATCACGCGTCTTCTGAATTATTATATAAAAGCAATAGACCACAAGTTTCTATGGGTTTTAGGCTGATAAACCACTTGGGATGTTGGTAGAACACTCGAAGAATTCCTAAACCACTCGCCTGCGGCTCGTGATTTACAAATTCTTCTCGTGTTCTACTAACATCCCGCGTGGTTTATCAGCCTATAACCCATAGAAACTTGTGGTCTATTGCTTAATGAAATTATCATTTTAGCTACATCAAGGTTCGAGCAGCATTTCAGGCCATTGTAAGTAAAGCTCATAAACGTTTAGAACCGTAATTGTTACAGACAATTTCAAAAAATAATTTTACGTATGCGCAATACTCTTCCACTTTATCACTTCATTTCTTCATGTATAGACACCTCACTATTGAAGCTTGAAGGATGCTGGCACCATGATTTGATGATGAGCGCATTTTGGAAAGTCGACGACACTGATACGGCAGCGGAGCTGGAAGTATGTTCTAAGGATTCCTATGATGTCTATATTAGTCTGGCATTCGACTCTTTACGAATTAGAGAATGAGTTGGTCGTTGTAACGCACTGTCGGACATTAAACAGCGCAGCAGTTATTTGCTGTTCCTCGACAAGAAAACGGGGTCCAAGCAGACGCCACCCTGCAAATATTTTCAAACAGAGAAAGGCAAGTCCATCGTGATAACATTTCTGTTAGTGTACAATTTCACATCTCTAGTCACGGTTGGTTTTTATCAGTTAAAACGCATGTGACGTTATTTTTAGAAACCTAAGAAGTTCCTTCCGAAGCAGAGACATCCGGGACACCAGCGGACAGAGGTTCCACAGAGGTTAGCACAACCTTTGCAGTACGGTGTACTGTTCAGTGGTTCCACAACCCTTATCGTGAGAACATTTCTTGTGCTCAGTTGCATTAAAACTAACCCAATTACGCCTCTTTATTATCACTCTCAGATAGGTCAGAAACGACTATGGCATATGTTGTTTGAATCAAATCATGATTGATGAGGTAAGTAGTATTGAATAAATTCATTTTTATCAGTACGTGAACTAGGTGAACAAAGTGGCGTATAACGAGGCAGATGACACCGCCAACCTTGTCAATACGAGTGGCAAACCAGTTCGAAACCTCTTCTATGAGGAAATAACACGTCTCATTGGGAAACCTGGCACCACGAGATAGCTCAACAACTTCGTAAGAGCTTTTATTATGTCACGCCCATGTCTTTCTTGTGAATTTTACAATGACGATTATTATTCTGGTTTTGCCATGTTAGGTAATCAACGGTTACTTGGAAATGCTCATAAACGACTACAACCAGTTGAGGGTAAGCGTTTAATTTCGCATACTGGGTTACAGTAAATTCACTCTCAACCTTATTCAAACCTGGCCAGAATAATCCCCCAGGTCGGATACTGATGATGTCAATCTGGACACGAGTATGGCATGGTATGATAGGTTTATTTACTCTTTGCTTCTTACTTTATATGTTTAGAATAATTAATATACTTTACGCTACCGGCTGTTACCTTTAGGTGGCTGGAAACCGTTTCCAGTACTTTCCAAGACTTAGAGTTTGGTGGGCCATTATAACCAGTCTTTATCGGACGATGCCAAAATCATGATATCAAAGAGGTGCGAAAATTTGAGGTGGCTCTGAATCCCCTTCGAGGAATTTTTTTAAACTTTGGAAATAGTTGCATCTTATCATGCTGATTACACTGAAGATTATAAAAAAGTGAGTTTTTGAGTTATAAGCGATTAAAGCTAAAATTAAGGGTGTTTTTAGCAGGTCATATTGTTGCTATGGTAACCTATCGAGTCGCAAATTTTTACAGCAGCTAATTCTCCAATAATTGGGCAGTTTTTTGATACCATGATTTTGGTATCAACCGATACAGAGTGGTTATAATGACCCATCAAACTCAAATGAGTCTTGGAAAGTACTGGAAAATGTTTCAGCTTGTTTCCAGCCTCCTTGACTGGTGATGACGTTCATTCAAGAGAAAATGATGGGACAGAGAGGGAAGCTCAGGGCGTTGGCCGGGATATGTCATGTCCACGAAAGTTATTTTTAGACGAGCGGAAGTCTCGTTTTTCTGACGGAAGTCTGTTTTCCTAGACTTCCGCATGCAGTCTTGCCTCGCTCTGAGGTTCTTAGTGATACTTCATCCCGTATTACATGACATCTTTGCTTTTCTTTCAAACATGAAACCGAGGTTGGCATGCATGCGGACGTCTCGGAAGACCGACTTCCGCTCGTCTAAAAATAACTTTCGTGGACATGACATATCCCAAGGGCTGGACCGGGAGCCTCCCTCTCTGTCCCCTCATTTTCTCTTGGTTCATTCTATTACTACTTCACAGGACGAGAACACAGAAAAGTGTGCGTTGGTGTCAAGAATCCATTTTTCAGAATTGAGAACGGGTGTACTTGAAGAGAAGACTCACTTAACTGATAAAGGAGGGGTAAGGAAACTTTACAATCATAATCGCATGAGTATCCATTCGAATAACTAAGTCATGCAGTAAAGTGTTTTTAATTATCGTTAAAGGTTCCGTGTGCCAAGGGCTAAAGGATTTGGGGCATGTATTTGTTGCGGTGCATTTACCGGGCCCTGCAGGCCACTCGTAAGAACGACATGACTTTTTAAACTTTCTTTCTTGTTCCGTAATACTTTATTAACAACTTTTCTCTCGTGCCTTCTCCGTGTACTTCCTTCCCTATGTGCTCCGCTATTCGCAACTCGCGCATTCCCCCCCCCCCCCCTGGGTTACTGGACGTTCTCCGCGCTTTCCCTGCTCCCCAAGCAACTCGTCCGTTGCAATTCAACTTGTATTTCCTTTGTATTCTCTCGTGCTCGGCTAGGAGAGAATAGGATAGGACAGGATAACCTTTAATTAAAAGCGATAGTTTTTTTAAAACTTAAAGCTATCGTCTATAAAAAATGAATTTGAGAAGAAAACAAATACATATTTTTACAGGTATACACCAGTCTCACTCGTTCACCTTTTTGTTTCCCGCACATTGCTTTCCCCTCCCCTTTTTCTCTTCTTTACAGGCCATTCCGAAATTGCGCAGGGAACGCTGTGGGGGGGGGGGGGGGGGGGGGGGGACGCTCTCTCAACAATAGAGAAGTTTGTATGGATTTTGAACCATGTTTCAAGGTCTATAACGTGGTCTCTGTTCACCCTAAAAGCATCAAACTTGGTCAAATGACTTCTCTCAATGCGACTTTTTATGTGGTGGTGTCAGTTTATCGAGTAGATAAAATTTGAAGCTCGCCCCAGTTCCCTGCGCAATTTCGGAATGGCCTATTCCTGCATCCACTGCAGGGTCCTCTGTTACGCTGCCTGTCTCCCCCACCCTCCCCCCACAGTGTTTACTCTTCCGCAACCTGCTCTCCCTCGGGGATATTTTGTCGTACGTTATATCCGTTGTCTTGCGCCTCTGTCCGTTCCTGTGTATGTAAACCTATGCGTTCCCCTATTGAGTAGTTCCCTGTGACGTTTCCCACAAATTCACTGTCGTTTCCTCTAGGTGCATATATGAACCTAGTAAATAGCCTAGTTCGTTATGAATCCTCCGTATCAAGGTGGTTTTTGTCATTTCACGCAGTAACAGCACCCGAGCGAAGTTCAGAAGGACATGGGTTCAACCTCCATAGGGGAACTAATTTAATTTTCTTTATTCCATGCCCGTGCCAAACTCTAAGTGTAACACTAATATTCTCTATTTTCTTTTTCTCTTTTTTACTTTAACATATTTAGCAGTAAAAACGCTTTTAAGGATTGGTGATCAAACCTGGATTTGATAAAACTAGCCCATCTATAATTCCCTTCGTCTTGTCAAAGTCCGTTTTTTAAGATAATAGGCAACAATGGACTTAATAAATATGTGGCTGCTCAAAAACTTGATTTTTTAAAATTTTTTATTCTGGCTCAGAAGAAAGCGTCATCAGCTATGAAAGCTTTCATCCCACATTCTCCGTGCGCTCCGCATTTCCAAATCCCGCTTTTCCAATGGATTCCTGGTGAGTTCCTTCCATATAAAGGTACGGTAATGGGGAAAGCAGAAGTTCTCTTTTTCATCAAAATTGTGCGCAATTTTACCGCCAGCGCGCTACTCTCTATGCCTGGGACTGGCACTAGTTATCTAAGGACTGATAATGTCACGTGGTCACATCTCGCATTACCCGCCAAAAACGTAACACAACTAGCTGCAGCTAAATTTAAAAGAAGGATATTTCGTTGACACTCTGCCTTGTAAATGACTTAGACAATCTTGCTTTTTGGCCAGTTTTCCTTTATTTAAGTTGTACTGGGCCTTATGGAGGTTTTAGTATGACACTAGGATGAATGGATCGCGGAACAGAAAAATTTTAATGGTTAATCAGTTTTTGTATCTTCGTGTTGATGCTAAAATGAACGCTACCAAAAGCTGGAGAAAAATCCATCCGAGAACTGTGAAAAAGGCCTAGTTATACTTGAAAAATAACCTTAGATTTTTGTTTGTTCAGCTCATACGAGTTCACAAGGGCTCCATATAAACAAAGGAAATGCAAAGTTGTAGCAGAAGAAAGCGTGCAAAGGGTGTTGTCATAAGAAATTCATGACGTGTCTGTTAGCTCATTGGTCTAATGTTATTTTCCATATTCATGATGACTGTTGCTAATCTGAGGTGCTTTTTTGTCATTTTGAGATGTTTGCTGTCGGAGTAAGATGTGTACTGTTCCCTTCTACACGAGAAGCGAATTTTTACTTTGAAGAAAAAATGGCGTCGACGTTAGGGGAAGAGAAGTCGGATGACACCCAATTCTGCCAATGGTTAGTATCAATTTGTTTGCAGTCTACCTTCCAAGGCAATATTTTAACCCAAAATACCAGCTTCAAGTCATTCTACCACGTGCGCTTGCCGAGCAAGGTTTACATTTCGTGTTGAACTTCGGAACGACCCTATGCCTTCCGTAAGAAAGCAAAACGTACGTTACAATATAGTTCAGGAACCATACGAGACGCTAGATTCTTATTTTTTTCTGCGCGAGATTGACGTTCTTTATAAAAGCTACGTTTCTTTGTCAAACTTTGTCTTGTACTTGTCAACGCACGCTCGTACGCTAGCAATTGGCTCTGAATTCTTTACTCCTCGTTTACTTGTTTGTTTCCACACTTGGGTTTGTTCCTTATGCAATTTTTATCTGTCCTTTTTTCAGGGAGTGAACGACTGAAGACAAGAAAGTCAGGGAAACGCAAGAAGATCAAAACAATGAGGATTCAAGCAGGGAGGATGAAGACAAGTTAAGAATAGCATTTGAGAATTTGGTTATATTGAAATCTCTCCGATAAGAAATGGCAGTCATGTATTAAACTAGAGAAGATACAATCGAGTTTAAAATCGTTTTGTTTACTAGGAGTTTTACTTTTGTTTTCTTAGCTGAAATATTGCATTGAAGTGACATTCGGGCGCGAAAATATTAAATTCAGTAGTGGTTGTTAATTAACTCTGCCATTTTCTTATGGAAAGGCTTCAACCGCTTTCGAGCTATCATTTTGTACACGGTTTCAAACTATGGAGAGTTTATTAGTTCTCTGCTTGAGCGATCATCAACTTGGTCAAATTATATTTTATTGGGTCGGCATTTGCATGCTTTTATACTTGAAGTTTGAGAGTTATTTTTTATTATGACCCTCTTTTTTTTTGGGGGGGGGGGGGGCGGGGAAGGAATTCCAAACGTTGCACAATCGTTCAACTCACTTAAGTTTGAAAACCTGTTGCTAGGTGATGGTCTTTGTAGAGTATTTTAAGGTGGAGCTGCATGTTGAAATCAAACCGTGATAGGAATTACTGTTTACGTGATCATGTCAATCATCAGGGTAAATTCTGTTTTAATATAAACTGGACAAACAATTCAACGCTGAACATTTTAATTGGTCGCGTTCTCCAAATTAAGCAACGAGTTTTACTAAGGGCTGGTTCACACTTTGACATAAGCATAAGCATAAGCCGACATACGCAGAAGCAGTAAGACGCAGATAATTAGCACCTTTTATTAGGGAAATTTCCAACAAAAGGCGCTAATTATCAACATCTTACTGCGTCTGCGTATGTCTGCTTATGCTTATGTCAAAGTGTGAACCAGCCCTAAGGCCTTGTTTCAATTTCTAATGTGAATTGTCTGTTGGAGGAAATACCCTTGCTCAAAAACAACATTAATTAAATGACTCGTCGTGGAAAATTGTTTCAGTTGAATTTTTAGAAACCTTGGCATTTTCAGATACGAAATTAAAGGGATTAAAAATGACTTGATTGATCCTTCGATTTGCAGTCGAATAGACGTGCACATTTATAGTTTTTTCCTTATTTTCCAGACATTTTACGGGTATTAATTCATATGATGTGAATTGTGTGTGTTGCAAGCGCAATTTCCTTGCTCAAAATTATTTAATGATCCAAATGATCCGAAAATGCTACAGCTTACATTGAAAAAAATTCAAAGTGGTCAGTATAACTATTAATCAATTTTTATCGTTTCTGTTTTAATCATTTGAAATTATGAAACATTTCAAATTATGCCTGGAATCGTCCACGATTTGTTTGTAAATCTGAATTTGTTTTCAACTTTTTTCAAGTTAATTTGTGAAGATTTGAAACATTTGTTGACATGATCACAACATATTTTTTTCATGTTTTCTTCGTTGCTTCGCTCGTGTTTTACGCGCTATAATTTTTGGACGTTTATTGTGTATTGACGTACAGAGCCACCATAAAAATAAAGTTATTCTAGAAGAGAATATTGGGTTTCTGGATTGATCTTCGTTTCCTGAAAATTCTAGATTTATCGGCAGATATTCTTTTATACATTTCTTTTACGGAAAACGGTCGGTTTATAGTGTTTCTTCGAAAGGGGATTAAGCGGAAAGAGGTCAATCAGAAACCAACTATATTCTCTTGTTTTCAGCGAGGTTGTATTGAATTATGCCTGGTATCAAGCAACTAGTTGCATTTCCTCTCCAAAAAATGTAGGTCCAATTGTCAGATTTTTCCAACTGTTTTGGCTTTCATTTGTACAATCAGATTAAAAATGTAGCTTCAATTGTCTGAATATTCCAAATGTTAAAGCTACTATTTGGACTGATAAACATTTTTACCGAAAATATTTGTGAATAAATTTGTTGCTTTTCAAACATTTGTAGCTCCAATTGTTTGATATTTCTAAATGATATTACTTTCGTTCGCAATTGACGCACATTTTCACTATGACATCTTGGATTTTCAATTCTTAGCTCCAATTGTCTGAGAATTCATAAAAAAATTTCATTATCGTTTCCAACGGACAAGAATTTATCAAATATTAGCTACAGCTACATGTATCAACTACATGTACAGTTGATTTTAAACACTTTGCTCTAATTGTCTGATTCCGGCTTTGAAAATTCTCTCGGTATCGTTTGCTACGGACACAAAAAAACCCGAACATTTGCTAAAGGCTGTATTGCCTTCCAAAGCTGTAGTTTCAATTGCCTAATTCTTTTAAAATGTTATAGCTTTCGTTCGCAAATGACAAAGTTTTACAGAAACTATGTGGTGCTTGATAACCAGACATTAACCTTTAACACCTCGCTGGAAGTAATTTCTAGAAGATAACGAGACAAGCCATGAGTTAATTTTTAAAATTGGCCTATAATTTGTCGGGCTTTGCTTTATCATCTCGGCTTAAAGTGACGGAAGCTCTAAAATTTTTCAAAGGCTAGGATTAATGGCTTGCTTTTGCTGTCTTCTTGAAATATATTACATGATGATATCACGTTAAATAGTTAAGCTGTGAATGATGGCCAGCTAGAAATCTATATACAGAAATAAGACGAGCCAGTTGAAATGTCTACAACTGCAACGTTTGTGCACAACATTGAGAAGGCGACGACATTTTAGAATCGCTATAGTTAAGAGGATTTATATAGTTTGGGTTTCAGTTACCCGGCTGTGTAAACTTTCTTAAATATTTCGATTTAGAAATGTTTCTACTTCTCAATGTTGTGTGGATACGTTACAGTTGTATAAATTTTAACTTGCTCTTCTCATCTCTGTAGATAGATTCCTAGCTGCTCGTCGCTTTACGGCCGACTGTTTTACAAGATATCATCATGGTATATACCATCTTAAACACAAACAAATATTTACTAGATTCAAAATCTTACTATTCTGATAAAGTCGAATAATTGGAGTCAACATTTTTTTCGTTAGTTTTTGTTCAAGATGGTATATGTTGAACGTTTTGCGGCGGGAAAATTTAAGGGGGTACTCCCTTAAAATTTTTGTCAAAAAAGTTGTCAGGGGAAACGCTGTGCAAATTGTTTCAAATTTTCCCGCCAAAAGTCTTAGTATATAGAGGGCAAATTTTTTGATGACACCATGGTAATTAATTAAATCGAATTTCAATAAACTAATTAAAGAATACTCGTGATGTATTGATTTCTCATTACTGAATTAAAGTTAATTGTTGTCAATAAAAGACACAAAAGACAAAACAAGTGAGTGTTGCATTTATTGCCTTTATTGAATTACAGTTATGAGTAATACAATGTAGAGTAATTAAAAATTTGAAATAAAAAAAATCAAAATTCCACCAGAGTTAACACAGAAAATAATAAAAACAGTGGCGCATGCGTATTTTGGGCGCCCGTATTTTTCTAAGTTTTTTGGCGGGAAAATTAAATATTTTGACATGGGTTACCCTAAGAGCAAGTGTAGCCAGCCAAGACAATTTGTAGTTAACATTTTAATTAACAAGAGAATATTGATTTTGTACAAAACTAAGTCGACGGAATACGCCTGAAATAACACAGAAAAAACTTAACAGCGACTCTTTATAAATTCTGGTTTCAAGAAAACGTTTTTTAAAATCGCTTTTCGTTGAGAGTTGTTGTTAGATTTTGGACAAGCAAGAAAATCCATTTTGAAATTGGTCCGTGAAAAAAAAACCTTGCAAAAAGCTGTGATTCCTAAACATGAAGACTAGCCGTAACAACTTGCTTCTCAAGGAGAATCAAAGACGTTCGAAGCTCACGATACGAGAACTCGGTGAATCATATGATAGAAAGGTTCGCGACTATTGGACAGTGCTGTTGTGTTACACTAACGACCATGGAGGATACGTTAATAAGGTAATCAAAATAATTCAGGAAGTGTTGCAGTATTTCAACTGAGAACTTAGAAAATAAAGTTTTGTTTGGTACCCTGCTGCCTTGCCGTTTGTCTACCACTTCACAATCTTTTTTTTTTCTAAATTAACAGTTAAATCTCCTGTTGCAATGCTGTGTATTGAAATTCCTGCACAAAGCCTTACTGACATATTCTCAAAGGCCGCAAGTGTAACGCAACAGCTCTGGCCCCGGTTGCTCAAAAGTCACGTACGCATCAGTCACACAATCCACCAAGCTCTCACATCGTGAACAAAGACAAAAAGATTAAAACTGGAGTACAATTTCCTACAAAACCTAACTGTGAATCATTTTGCGTTTAGTCCACGAGAAAAATCCCATGTAACAAGTCCTACTTTTTGGTTCGGAAAAAATCTCTCAATCTGTCTTACTTTATCCCTTGCACACTATGTGTTGCGTTCTTTCTTCTCAATATTTCCTCCAGTGTCTTGTCTTTGCCTTTATCTTCCCTCAGTCGTCTGGTCACTGAGAAATCCTGAAAGAAAGAAAACAAAAATGTTTGATATATACATATAATACTGGAGCTTTATATTGTAACCGCACATTTTTAGCACTGAACTGGGTGAAGCTTTCTACGTCCTATCCCATATATTGGCTTAAGTCCCATATTTGCGATTGTCTCTTGTCAGTAGTGATTTTATAAGTAGAAATTGGATTCCGGTAACTTTTGTAAGCTTATGGATGAGAAAACCTCAACCGTGATTATTTGCAGTAACTATATATGGCAATGATATTCTTCTTGATGTTCTGTTGTCCTTTAAAAAGAGAGGGACAAAGTTGAATTTGCAGACCGGTTACTACACAATAGCACAGGCTTCAAACCCAACAATAGAAATGACAGTAGTAAAATTAATGATAATGATGCACCTGTGACACTATTTGATTCAATAACTCTTTCTAATGTTGTTGTTGTTGTCGTTCTGTGATTTTTTAGACTTCGTAAACAGTAACCCAGGTGTAGATTTAATGGACCTCAGTAACAGTTATCATTGAAAGTTTTCCTTTTGTGTAAACAATATTTGCAATTATTATCCATTGTAGTCACCATCTGTCATCTCATTGGCTAAAAGCCTACAGTTAATTCTGGGAAACAGCGCAACCTACAGATTATTCAGTAATCTGCTAGCAGATTAGTGAATAATCTGTAGGTTGCACACGCAATGCATGATTTCCAAGAGCAATGTCAAGTTCATGGGTGATTTGGCATGGATGGTCAAATCGCTTTTTTAACATAATGCGTTTGTCCTTATTTTCTTTAAAGCAGTGTATAATAAAACAATATTATTATTATAAGATTCGTTTTTTGTGATATCAAGAATAATCAAGGTGCCAGTAAGTGTTATCAGCTTTCGGCTTCGGCTGATAACACTTACCTTGACCTTGATTATTCCAGATATCACAAAAACCTCATCCAATAATTGTTTACAATAAGTTGTACGTAATGTACTCTCTCCGCTCACTTTTACTCTGCCAACCTAATAAAACAAACTACCTGACGACGACAGGAACATTTCAAAGAAAACCGAGAAAAGTCTTATACTGTATATTCAGAGATATTCCAACAAATGTCAGCTCTAATTCGAAAAAAGAAACCAGTAATTGTCCATTTCTAATTGTCTCACATATTATACAGTTCAGCTGATATTTGTCAACCAGATTGTCTGTCACCATAAAAGTAAACCTTTCAGCAAAAAACCTTAATCATTTTCTTATTTTTTAATAGGTAAAGAAAGATTTGCTTTTTTCCCCCGATTTCAGTGAGCCATCAGTTGTTAAAGTGGTACTATGATCAAAGTTTTACCCCTTGATATTTTAGGTGTATCACATAGAAGTCCATGAAAGAACAAAAATGCCGTTTACCGTTTGCAAATACCTGCATTAGTTCTGGAGATATTTAAGTTTGAAAAATGTGTAAATTATGCAAATGAGATGACTGATGTCGTCATATACTCAAGCCAATATTATCTCAAGTATATAAATAGAGCTATCTTGGCCAATTTGCATCGCAGACCATTGAAATTTGGCAGGCTAATAGTTCTACAGGAAACACACCTACGGCTATAAAAAGTTCTGTTCCCATGGCAACTTACTCTTTTCCAGTCCCCACCCACTGGATTTTAATATGTTAGTGATTTTCAGTTCGAAAAACACAAACCCTAGCTAACATCTTTATATGCCTGCTGGATCATGCATACAAGGCACCATTTGCAAATAAAATAATAAACATGTTTAGACCAGAAAGTGATTTCTCCGTTTCAATTTGAGATCATCTGCGAGATGCAAGAAGGATGCTGAGTATACAAGCATGATTAATCAGTAAAATTTTAATTCAATTGATAATTGTTGACAACAAATTTATAACTGTCTGTCCACTTATTGACAATGGAAATTAGCCAATGAGCGCGTGAGAATTCCTGCAGTTACCGTAAAAATTGACCTTAAGATCAAAACATGAATTGTCAGTTTTACAGTAATTTGGAATCATTTGTCAGTTGTCTTAGATGGCTTAATCATCCCCTAATATAAATCCCTGCAGTTATCGTAAAAATGGCTCTTGAGATCAAAACATGACTTGTCAGTTTTACAGTAATTTGGAATCATTTGTCAGTTGTCTTAGATGGCTAAATAATCTCCCCTAATATGAATTCGGCATCAGGTAACTCATTTTCAAATGTACATGTCATGTAGTCAGCCAGTCCAGATGCTGAGGTAAAAACATGACTTGCCTGATAAAATTTAGAATCATCTCTCAGTTGTCAGTAAGGATGTGGAGATAAAAAATGTGGTTGGTTAGTATATATCGTTTTTTACTGTCACGCAATAAAAAAATAAATCGAAAACCATTCAGTGGATAAAGTCAAGAAATAGTGACCTTATTGGAAATACATAATGAAGACACTTCGCCGAGTTTTAGGTCTGTGCATTTACCAAAACTGCAGATAGTCGTCGAAATATTTTGCAGAAATTTACAGAGCTTAGTATGGAAACGCCATGTTGGTGCACATCTATGGTGCACCAACATGGCGGCCGGAAAATAGTGCAAACACCTAGAACTTACTTTGGCTATCTAGGCGACCGATTATCTGTACTTACATGTAACAAACAAGGATTTACATAAGCACTTTTCCTAATGCTCTAACTACAGTACTAAAAAAGCTACAAATCATGAGATATGTAATATTTTTAGGCAAATGCGAACGCAGCTTTGTGTCACGCACCGACATAACTCTGAAATTCAAAATGCTCTGATTTCCAAACGAACCATGCTATTGAGGCGTAAAATTGTAATCAGATATAAATATACTTTCTCTTATGCCCGTTGAGAATAAAAAAACTTTGGTGGCTCTTTAGTTTCGGATTTTAGAAAGCGACAACATCACATGGAAACAATCTTAAGAGTTATCTATCAGTTTTCAGTAACAATGCTGAATTCAAAGCATGATTTTTTCAATTGTCAATAATTTTCTCCTTACAATTTCAATACTTCGTTAGGCAGACAAGTGATGAGAATAAAGAAAGCCATCAACTCACAAAATATTTCAATAAGTGAAGTGGGGTGGATTGATGATATTTTTAGCCTGAGGATGTCAAGGCCTGTTCAGTTAAGCTGCTTGGCAAGCATTCCAGTGCAAAGAGCTTTTCTGCATTCTATTCATGAACAAGTTGGAGAGAGACCAAAAAAATTGACAAAGCTAAGGGTGGTGGGGCGAACGAAGGGATGCTTACCCACAAACCCTTCGATTTTGCAAAAAGCCCTTCATCTGCGAACAAGGCTCCTGATTGTCGCGGCATTGTCTTGTTCATAGAAAAATGTATCAGATTCTAGAAATAACTCTGACTAGTGTGTATGGCTTGCATATGCCGTGGAAGAAGATCTGGAAATTGTGCTAGCCTTGACAAAGATTTATTATGAGCTCAGTATTGTTTGATTTTACTCTAAAGACACCATCTTGTTGTTTTAATTATCAATGGTGTGTGAAGATCATTGCACAGGAACAAGGGAAGGAAAGCCAGGCTTTGATTGATACAACTGTAGTCTTCATTTGCAACCTCACTTTACATGTATAGCTTATCCGAGTCATTTCCGGTGTACACATAACGCAAGGCTCAAATTTAGAAGTCAACAACTGGTGTTTTTTTTTCTGCAAAAGCAAATTTACTCTCACTGACAATGTTCCAAACAGAGGCTTCCAATTTCCACGCGGTTCTATAATTCAATGGTTAATTATTTGTTTTAGCAGCAAGAGGTCTACATGTAGAATGAAATAACCATTAAGCTAGTTAATGGTGCAAGGTAGGTACTGTAGTTCAGTTATCTGATTTTTATAAAAAGCTTGTAGCTTGTCAAAACTATGACTAATCCAAACAGAAAGCACTTCCTTTTTCTGAACACTTAAAGGTGATCAAAACAGTTTCCAGCATTTTTCATAACTTAGATTCTGATGGGTTGTTATAGCCAGCCATTATCATTTGATGCTATAATCATGGTATCAAGAGAGTGTCCAATCATTGGCGAACAAGTTGTTATCATTTTCATGACACAATAGGTTGCCATAGTAACAGTATGACCTCCCTAATTATAGCTTCAAGGGTTTAAATTGAAAAATTAAATTGAAAATTCTGAGGTAGCTCTGAACCCCATCAACAAAATTGTTTAAAGTTGCTAAAAGTTGCATCTTATCCTACTAATCAAAATGTATATAGAGCGGTTTTCAATTGACTGTCGAATGTAATCAGTCAATTACTTTGGTTTTGGTTTTGGTTTTACTACGGTTAGAGATTGGCTGAGTAGTCTAATTGGTAAGTAATTAGTTTGGTTTTGGTTTTACGAAAGTCAATTGAAAACTGCTCTAATATAAAAAACTTTCACAGTGCAGCTTTTGCATTACAAGCCCTTAAAGCTATAATTAAGAGTGTTTTTAGGAGGTCATACTGTTACTATGGTAACCTACTGTGTCATGAAAATCATAACAACTTGTTCACTGATGAATTAGCAGTGTTTTGATACAATAATTGTAGCATCAATTGATAAAGAGTGGTTATAATGACCTATCAAAATCTAAGTCTTGGAAACTGTTTTGGGCCACCTTAAAATTATTTCAATTTGAACGTAGCACTGTTCTGGAGTTCGCCCAAAAATATTTATTGTAGCGTTCCATGACAAGTGCTCAATCAATGAATGAACTCAATCGTGAAATTCAGTGGGTGTTTTTTTAGAATTGTGGGGTTTGCTTGCAAGCCTTTCCCTGCTCACACCACCAAAGCACTGTCTGCTTCCTCATGAAAATCATAACAACTTGTTCACTGATGAATTAGCAGTGTTTTGATACAATAATTGTAGCATCAATATTGATAAAGAGTGGTTATAATGACCCATCAAAATCTAAGTCTTGGAAACTGTTCTGGGCCACCTTAAGTATTTCAATTTGAATTTCAGATCCAATGGTTAATTATTTGTTAATTATTTTCAATTTCAGTTTGCCCCAAAATATTTATTGTAGTGTTCCATGACAAGTGCTCAATCAATAAATGAACTCATCTGTGAAATTCAGTGGGTGTTTTTTAGAATTGTGGGGTTAATGTTTGTAAGCCTTCCCTGCTCACACAACCAAAGCACTGTCTGCTTCGTCAAGTTGTTTTGCTCTCGCTTGGAAAGCTTGCTATGCAGGCTTTGTTCAGTTTATGAAGGCCACATTTACATTGTACATATGTATAACCTAAGAACCAATAACTTTTTTTAAAAATTGACTAGATCGACAGCATTAATTACTTGTTGTAAGGAGAAGCATCAATTGACAAAAAAGAAAGAGAACTTTGAACTCTTTTAGTCCATTTAAAAATTGCATACTAGATGTTCCCAAATATCTTGACACTAATGACTGTCAGGCAACTTAGCAACAATCCTGTCGAAAGTTGCAGTTTGCTGGATTTCTAAAGATGGAATTTCATCCTACATGTATAATGGTACACTGCACCTGTTCCTCAAAGAGACTAAAGCTATAGTGATACTGTATGTTAGTCCACTACATATAAAACAAAACTTTGACTGACCTGCTGATGTATTTCACTTCCTCCACTGATCTTTTGGTGTCAACATGTTTCTTGTTTGCCCTGATAAGAGATACAAACATACATGTATTATAGAGGTTCTTATGATTTCTTACTGTTGGTATACTTTAATTTATACCCGCCTGTCTGTGTTACGTGCATAGGGTCATCTTTCGATCACCTTTCGACATGGGATCTCTTGACAGGCTATGTATTAAACAACTGACAAGACCAACCTGTTCAACTGGCAATTTTTCTGGTAATTGTTTGATCTAGAGCACGTCATTGTGGGATTGGCACAGTTTGATAGGTGTCCCACAAATATTCGTCTCCTGGGTCATGTTGGTGAAGCGAACATGTGTCAGTAGCTACTGACTTGTAATTTTCCTTTGTTTCCTAAGTTTTTGGAAACAGTGTGTGAAAATAAAAATGGCTGCCCGAGGTTGAGACGAGATTCCTGAGAACAAGTGGAATAATTCTTATACGGGGGTCAATTTATATAAATGCAGATGCTAATTGTAAACCCCTTACTTTTAGAGCTTGACCGATGAAAAGCGATGCATTGTTTTTGTTCTTGTCTTTGTCATTCTACTATAATTATTATTATCATGTCAAAGAAGAAAATATTATTGTTCTTTGGTTGAGAAAACAAAACAGAAGAACACAGACCACAAACGGAAGCCAGCAGAACCGACAACGTTAATGAAGAAAAAGTGAGTGATACAAAATGTACTGATGAATGCGAACCTTTTTTGAACCAAAGGCTAAAGCAGCAGGAAGAAACTCTCAATCTACCTGGTTGGAAAAATACAAGTGCTTGTGATATGACAACACATTCTTCTACTGCAAACAGCTGATGTGGGCGTGGATTTAGTGCTGAGAATTTGACTGAAACTGCCCACAGAAATAGAATGGAGGCAGAAACATTACTTGCGGGACCTTCAGTTGAGAGTTATGGCTTAAACAAAGCTGTCTGTTTATGGAGGGGGAAAAAACGAAAGGAGAATTTTCAAGAAGAACAATTGATCCTACAGTAAACAGTTAACAGTAAACTCTATCACAAGACATTTTAACAAAACTGCAAGGGAATGTAGTAGTTTCTTCACCAGATTTTTTATAGTACATGTATGCATGTTCTACTCATAAAATTATCTCATTTATGCTGACTGACAAGCATTTATGCTGACTGACAAGCAGAAAACAGTGTGTTCCCCCAAAAAACTGGAGTGTCTCCTAGAAAATTGTTGAATGGGACAGATTGTCCTTGATCAGACGCCGTGGGCCACCACCTCTTTTAATATTCAGGGCTTCTTGTAGGTCGCAGATAAAAGGCAAATTTCACAGGATTTTCAGACAAATTTGCAGAAAAAACAGCCAATTTCACTGGAATTTGGCGGGCATTTTCTGGGCAAATTTCACTGAAAAGTGATCAGTAAAAAAACAGCTGATTTTGCTGGAGTTTTCTGGGCAAATTTCGCTGGAAAGTGTTGATTCATACGGTAATATCAATTCGTATGTTACAAGTAAGCTTATTGAACAAACTAAAAAGAAATAAAATAATCAGGACATTTAAAACACAGGAGTTACACTTCGATATTTACTGTTTAAGTTGCTTCGTTGAGTATCCTCTTTATGCATCTTGGTTGCCTCAAAATTTTCGGTTTGTGATATTTTTAAGGGCTTTAAAAATTAACATAAAGTAGCTGAAATTTGATACATGACCGAGCTGGTGAGGAGCCTGGGTCTATTACTGGGTTGATGTCACAGACTGTTTTTCATGCATGTTTACAGAGAGTTAATGCTATGTAAATGAATAATTGTGACATCAACCCAGGAATATACCCAGACCCCTCACCAGCTCGGTCATAACAAAAAAGATATCAAATTTCAACTACTTTCTGTTAATTTTGAAAGCCCTTAAAAAGTCACAAAGTGAGAAATTTGGCAAATTCTTTTTGTGTGTGTGCATGTCTAAGTTATCTTAAAAAGAATTTGGGGTTATGGGCACTTTAAGGAAAGTAAATAAAAAAAAAGAAACTGGAAAAAACCCCGTTGATGAACAATCAGCGTTTTCTACTGCACCAGTCACCAGTCGCCAAATTGGCAACCGCCTCGTAAAATTTAGTCGCCAAATTATTTTTTCACTTGCCATGGCGACCAAAACAGTCGCAGCTTGGAGCACTGCAAATAGCCACCGTTTCATTGCAAAAGCGGTCAATTTTTCGCTAAAAAATATTGTGCAATTTGCATAATTTGTGCATAATTCAGGATTTTGGGCGCACAATTCGCCAAAAAATAGTGCATAATTTGCAGGGAAAAAAAACGCATAATCCGGGAAGCCCTGAATATGTTGTACCAACATGTATTTGGTACAATTTTTAGTGAATTTTGTGGTATTTTGCCTGTTTGTGTGAATTTCGTGGGATTTACTTGTCTGAATTTCGCAGTTCCACGACCACGCATAATACCAGAAACCCTGAATATTTGAAAGATGTAAACATTCAAAACAGCTGACTTACATGTATCTCTCACGGAATGACTTCCTGATATTCCTATCCTTATTCTGACATGAAATAAATCCATCATTCGTGACTAAAAGTCGAGTTCAACCAGTCTGTTTTTATGAAGGCTAGGTTACAAAGCATGTCGGGAGATGGCATGTCAAAAAAGAGCCTGGTATGCACGTAACACTGAAAGTCGGTGTAACTGATGGAATTAGAATGCAACCACCTCTTCTCAGCAAAGTTTTCCAAAATATCAAATCACTATATACAGCTGACCACCTCTCATAAGCGACCGTAACCAGTTTCAGAGCTAAAAGTTTGAAATTTACTTTTGTTTTAAACCTCCTGTATGTGACCACTGGACAATTATTGCCAACGAGCCAGCCGAGCGAAGACGCGAGGCTGGCGAGGCGGCAGCATTATAGAGCCGTGCGAGAGTATTGTCTAGGCGGAAAAAATCTCGAGTGATTGAGAGAAATGTTTGTAAGGTAACATTCCTGTTGTAAGGTAAGATTCCTGAGATTCCAATGACGTAGTGGAAAAGACATGCAACGGGCCAATCGTAGCGTGCAGAGATTGTGACGTCAAGGCCGCATAGCTCTGAGCATCGATGCTCATTTTGGCATTCATCGAGCGGAGTTGAAATTAAGTTTCAGGACATTTGCCGGCGAATTTTTTTACCCGGCGAAGAATTAGAAATTAGAGGCAGAGTGGCTATAATGTTCAAATTGAAGTCAGCTTTTGTAACCATGGGACGCGACACTCACAGCGATAAACAGGAAAAGATAAATATATTGACCTTTCTGACTGTTGACGCCTATGAACATTGCGAGACCATAAGAGATTTTAGGTGATAAGATCGAGTTTAATTTTTTTCTTTATTTGTTTCCTGGGGTCTGAGTTTTTATGACACCCAAACGCACATCCTGAAAACTCAGACCCCTGGAAATAAATAAAGAAAAAAAAGGTTTAAACTCGTCTCAATCTTATCACCGAATCGAAAATGTTTTATGGTAACACAATGTTCAAAGGCAACAGCCAGATATTTATCTTCTTCGGTTTATCGCTGTTGCGTCTGGTGGATATAAAACTGACTTCAATTTGAATAACATTATAGCGACTCTGTGTCTTTAATTTATTTCTTCGGTAAAAAATTCGCCAGCAAATGCCGTCAAAATATGGGCTGTTATTTTAAACCTTGCAAGCGATAAACCGGACAGCGATAAACCGGAGAAGATAAATGATCATAAATATCTCGCTTCTTTCTTGCTGCTGCCTATGAACATTGCGTGACCATAAAACAAAACGTGATACGAGCAGGGAGACGAGTTTACAATATATATATTTTCTTAAGAAAATAATTCGAGGGGCCTTAGGTTTGCGTGACACCCTAATTTTTACCAGCTTTTGTAAGGTTTATTTGTTTTTATTTCCAATTCTAAGTGAGCGTACTTTAGTTAAGTGACATTGTCAGTGGTATATTCATCGAGCTAGCAAGCTCAACAATTGGCCAGCGAGCCAAAAGAGTACTCGGCCACCGTGCCAAATCTAGACAAGGCAGCAGACATCAAGCAATCAAAGAACTAGACTGAATTAAATCAAACCAAAGCTAAAACAAACGACAACTGTAACAAACTATCGGCCAGAGACCCACACCACATGAGAGTAAACTCGACATCGGCCAGTGAGCCAACTTTGTCACCACAGCAAAAAGCGATCAAAGAAATATTTACATCACAATTTAAGAAATTTGACGTGAATACTTGACTACAAAAAAGTGACGTGCACAAAGCATGACTCTGTTTTCAGCTCCAAATTAGTATTTGTTTTGAATGGTTGCTCGTTGGCACTTAGCGAGAGCTACATCTAGTATTTATAAGAGTGGAAACTGGATAATAAGGTGTTGTAACATTTGGGAATTTCTCAGTGGGGAAGCACCTGATTTTTCTAAAAATCGGCTTTTCACATGAATAAAACACTTAAACATGGGGTATGTCTTTGCAGCTACCATAATTATGCTAATGAGGAAAAAATTTGGCCTAGTATGGTCTAAGCTCTTGTAAGAGACCACCTCTCGTATGTGATCACCTAGGCTTGACATTTTGGGTGGTCGCTTATGGGAGGTTCAACTGTAATAAGAGTGTAAACATATATACATGTGTAGGAACACTTGTGAACAACATTGCAGGCACCAGAAATATGATCTAACCTGATCTAGCCGTGCGTGACTCCTCGATCTATTGATATTAGATGTCCCATGTTGTTGTTTGCCTCTGGTTTGCCTGATAATAAATCAAAATAATCCAGTGAGAGGCTTATCAGTTACCGTTTACTTTTGAGTAGAAGTTATTACATGCAACATAGAAAAATGAATTGATTGCTTTAACAGCAGCTAATTGTTTACATTTTTCCAGCAACCTATGATGAGTAGCTAGTAAAGAGCAACTTCCCACAGTTCATATTTTGCCACTAAGAACCATATTGACGATTTCCAGGACTAAGCAACATAATCCAAAAGTAAGCATCGGTAATAACGCTGCATCATAAATAATGCAAAGCTGCTTTAACCAGGTAAATAAGCAAATGAAATAAGCTTTGACTTGACCGACAAGTAAAGGATTGGACATATGGAGTAAGACTGCTAAATACTTATGTATTTACAAAGAAAGAAGAACAAGAAAAGAAACTAGAGAGAGAGCACGAGAATGCTGAGTGTACGGTATACATAAGCTTGATTTATTGTGAAATCGCACAACCTACCTTACTACGTAAGTGAACATAGATGAACAACATGGCGGCTTCTCCATTCTTTGTCTGTGATCTTGATAACTAGAATTGATCAAAAGTCACCAGATTTTAAAATGACTTTAGTCTTCATAAAATATAAAAAAAGCTTATTTACTTACCAAGAAGTTAAAAATTATAGTCAAATATCTTGGAAGTAAGTCGAACCCAGCACGTGGAAATAGCGAAAGTTGGACGGTCGATGGGCATCCTGGGATAGTTTTGGTTTAGCCTCCCCTCCCCAGAAGCTCCACTGCACTACTGAGGGAGCCACCCATTCTAATGAACCGCGAAAAAAAGTGTCAGATGTTTTTGCGGTGTTTTTGATGGATAAATTCCCGAATTCTGTATCAGTCACTTGTGTTATCTATGGCAAAACCGCGCATCGCACCAGCTTGCGTTCCTTTGCGTTTTCCGTTAGTTCTGCAACGCAATTTCTACGCTATAACCTTCAGGAAGTTCTCTTGTGCAGTTTCTGAGGAGGCACTCTCTTTAATGGCCAATACAGTTGGAGAGAAAGGCTCCTCCCGGAAGGGGTACCTTATTCAGGCTTCAGATATATAAATGGGTAGGGATTACACAAGTTCAGGTATATACATGTAGAAGGGTAGAAGTCCAACGTGAACATGAACTGAATATAAAATACTTGTTTTTCTGGTTTTATCTCTTCTGGAAATGCTTGATCTTCACCCCCACTGTAGTATTGTTCACTAATTAATTTCATTCCAAGGTTTTAGAAACGAGATGTAGTGTTCCTAAGAAGGTGTGTGAAAGAGGTTCCTTTTATAATCTCGATAAAAAGCCCCGGGATTTAAATTCTATTAAACGGACTCCCTTTGCATTTGTCCCCGCACGCTCACGCGCGTTCAGTACTTTGACACACGTTTTACCTTTTTTCAAGCAGATCCACACTCGTTAACTTTGGTGCGCCCAGCCTTTTTTGTCCTCAAGCCCCTTCCCATAAACGTTTTGAACCCTCTTTCGCCCAGCCGCCAATAGCTTCGCGCGCCTTTCAGGCGTGTTAGACTTGGCTTTGCCGACCCGTTTTTTTCTTTTGGTTTATCCATGTACACGCGATCGAGCTTTCAGGCCTGTGAAAGACGCGGTTCATTCTCCTCTAAGTTGTGAGACGTTTTCAAGCTGATTCGGCTCCCCCCCTCCCCCCCCTGGACCATAACATTTTCGCGCTCCCACGCGCGTTACACGCGGAGTTTACATTCATTTTGAGCAGGGTCTGTTTTTACTCCTCGTGTATTTTCTGTCTTTTTTTAAGCAAACTCACATCGGTTAACCGAGGGGAAAGCCCAGCGTTTGTGATTCTGAGGTCCCTTCTGGACGTTCTGAAGCTCTTTTGGCTATGTGTTTTCCCCTCTATCTCAAATTGGATTTTGTACAATTTGCTGCAGTTAAATTGCTGTTAAAAGTTAAATTACAAAGAAATAATGGATGCAAGCCCGCGAGTTTAAAACGAGAATTTATTCTCCAAGATCTATGATAAAATAAGGCCAAATTCAGTGAGAAAAATGTGCAGTGCTTTCTTCGAATTAAGTATCAAATTCTATGTACGTAACACGAAGAAGAAAATCAAAAATTGGTTTAAACTACCTAAAAATGGTCTAAATCCTTTTATCAATATATTTTGCTAAGGATATACTCTTTTCCACTCAGATTGTATTGAGATGAAAAGGTCGATAAGGCTGAAAACCTCTCTGCAACTTACAAGGGCCGTGATTTTAATTATGCCGAGAATAATTACAGTGCTACTATATGAAACAATATGTATTCTTACTGAGTTATACTAAAAATGCATGTACTTAATTTCCGCTTAAGTTGTATGTTAATCTGAAATAGAAACGAAAGTTTAATCTAAAACAGCTAGGTTTTGTCCTTAGTGTTTTTATGCCACCATATATGGCGAGTAAACGGTTTAAATTAAACAGCTATCCTTTATTTTCTGCTGAGTCTGTTGTTGTTGTTTCATCGTGGAATTAGTAGGTGCTAGTTAATCTAAGTTGCTATACTGTGGATTTCTTAAGATATTGACGAATGACTTACACATTTATTTCCCATTGTAGGTCTTATTTCTAACTACTTATTAACCGAGAGTGAGATTTTTACAGGAAAATCTCAAAAAAGCCGTGACGTTCCCGCAGGGACCGAGCGATATTAGCTCCAGTCTGGGTTTTCTAGTGTGAAACTTTCACAGTGATAGCGAAAAACAGTCTATCCAATATTAGTAAATTCTCAGCTCCGACTATTGCATTTCTAGCTTTTTGATTGGCTAACTGAAAACACTCCGACTATGAGCCAATAGTCGGAGTTTTACGTCATATGGAAAATAGTGCGCCAAGTTTAAAAATTTTCCGCACGAAGTTTTCAACTTCAGCCCGCCCTCTATAATGACCGAAATAAAAATCGGCGGCAAAACCCGGTTTGAGAATTTACTAAAACAATTATTCCATTCGCCCTTGTTGGATATGAAGTGATAAAATAACCAACTCGCGCTACGCGCTCGTTGGTTATTTTATCACTTCATATCTAACTCGGGCTCATGGAATAATTGTTATATAAACCTTCCTCGGTCCGGAGGCTGAGAATATAAGGCTTGGCTTAGCTTAGTGTTAGGTTGTGTTTGGACCATTGTATTGTTCATTATAAGCCTACAGAATTTTTTTAACGGAGTCTTTACAGTCTTTACAGAGTTTTACTCTATGCTATGCTTGTATGAAGAAAGCATTCTTTAGATACAAGCAGTGTCAAACCGCAAAATTAACTCCTTCTCCTAAATTGATTGAACAAATTCAATCCTAAAACAATTTAGTTAAGCACTGCCTGTAAAGATAAAGCCTACTGTGAACATTAACTCACTCAGTACACCTAACACCCCGTCCATACTGAGTCGAAGAAATCTGAAAACGCAGCGTTCATTGATCATTTTGGATTTGTGTTTGAGAAAAACTCAGGCAGGGAAATCGCATGATTACCGGGACGCTCCGAAACGCTCCGTTTACAAAATGTTTTCAGTCCACACTAAAACGAAAAGCCGGCGTTTTCAATTCCTGCCGGGTTTGAAGAACGTTTTCGAAAAGCTTCGTTTTCGTGACGGATTAGTGTGGCGGTATGCCTAACCGTAGCGTTTTCAAATTTCTTCGGCGTATCGTAGATGGGGAATAAAGCAACAGCTATACAGTTTATTTCTAAAAGCGCCTATGTTCTGCATGCATTCTTGCTGATTTATGCTGAGGCTCCGTCGACATCTTCATCGTAAGGCTCTGTTGTGTCTTCATAAGGCGTTTCTGTTTTTCCAAACGTCGACTGCATTTTGGATTTCAAGTCGGAGAATCGAGCTGGCTTGTCAATCAACCTGTCGCCACTGAATTGTCTATATGGAGACTTTCTGCATTTGTAGATGACAATGGCAATGACGACAATGATAACGAGTAAGACAGGAATGATAATTCCTATCAATGTTCCTGTGCTGAGGCCACGTGATTTCGCTGCTTGTACAGGTTCTAAAATATAAAGATAAAAGAGATATAGAGCTTTTCACTTGTGTCGAAAAGTTTTGCATTACTACGTTACATGATTAGTTTTTTTCATCCAATCAGAAGTGAAAGCAAAAAACATTCGTCAATCGATCACGCACAATTTCCCGCGCTTCGCGTCAGCTACGCGTATTTACTTCAAGTGTTGATTGATGCATTGTACCGTTTTGAGTTTTCTGCGATTGGCTAGAGGGGTCACATTGGTTTTGGGTTTACACAACTTCGGGCAATCACAAAGAACACACAAAACCCAATGAACCAATCAAAACTTAAAATTCACGTAGCCGACACAAACCGCGGGAAAAACAGTACGAGAGAGTCGCGATTAGCCTTGGTTGCAATTTTGATTGGATGACAAAGCAGCGCGAAATTTTTAACCAATCACAAAGGCAAATCAGTGGAAAACCGCGAGGCAACGAAGATTTTCTTTCGACACTCAGTGTTAAGACCCTTCTATGTTTGTCAAATGAATCCACAGGGAGCAGACAATCTTGTTGAGTAGGAAGAGAGTAAATAGAAAAGAATGCCGAATAATTTACCTTTGTATCCTGTTGTCATTTCTTACGCGACTTTAGAGGGAAAACCGCTACCAACATTTTCACACTGTAACGCTAAATTCGTACCTAGGCCTTTTCGCGCTGTGAAATATTGTTTGGTTTACATATGATAGCGGAGCTCCGGCGGCCCGAAGGGCCGCCAAGCGGAGCCCCATAACCATATAGGAAAAAGAAACCCATGTATGGATTTTCTCATGGTTAATCATGGACAGCGGTATTGCTCGTGGGCGCGTACGCACGACGGCGACGACAACGACGACGACGACGACGACGACGGTGGAGTCGCGCAAGATGGCGGCCATAAGGGGACCTCTAAACCAAAAGGAGGCTTAATTTTTCGCGTGCTTTCTGGAGCTCAACGCGGCTACACAATATGCTAGGTCAGCTAAAGGAGTAACGTTTGTCGTGTTTACGTGGAAACTGGAAGATTTCCAAACTGGAAGATTTCTGGCTCATTTATTTAACTACAACTAGTACTACGCAATAGGGTCAATGCAATGATAAAACATTGGAACAATGCTCACATGTTAACATAATTCAGATAATATTTTAGCCCAATAGTTTTTGGCAATTCTTTATTAAACAATCAAAGTAATTTTCACAATTTCTTCTGATAATCAGCGACTTTCATATAACCCACCATGCATTTGGTTTTCCCCACAAAATTTTGCATAAACTATTGTCATCTATTCTCAAGTGTATTTGAAAACAATAGTTTATGCAAAATTTTGTGGGGAAAACAAAATGCATTGCGGGTTATATGAAAGTCGCTAATGTTTTGATTTTTTAATCCACTCGTTTGACTTCTGGATTGAAAAAAGCAGTTCATTTCAGTTGAAAGAAAAACTAAACACCAAACAATATGCAGAAAACCTTGCAGCAAAGTTACAAAACTGAACTCAAAATTCAACCTTATCCTGGATAAGCCTAATCGGGCTACAGGAGCTCCGCTTTTAGGTTGACCTAAATCTATATATTATTGACAAGGGAGAGAACTCTTTGCCAAAACATTTGGAACCCAGTCCGAAATTTCGCCCGAGTCTTTAAATTTAGCAGCTTCCACGAAACCAAACAAACACAAAACGAAGTCGAAATATTTTTTTACAACTTTGTTTATTTTTTTACACGCTTTTTAGCGTCTTTTGCCAAGACTTTTCTCGAATCGCTTTTCGCAACATGATTGATTACGCGCACGTGTCTCCTATAGGGGAATCCTTGTTTACAATATTTGCCTCACTAGCATAAGCAATTCTGTTTTTGACGGAGTTACAAATAAATCAGTTCTGAATATTGAAAGGTCATAGTACGATTAACCCTGTCAGTGAATATGAGCCTGATGTATTGAATACTTTTTGTGCAACACGGGTTTAAAAACTCACAATTTAAGAAACAATGTATGAGCTCCTTAGCGCTTTTGCCACCCAGAAATTTTGCAGTTTTTGAAAGACAATTTCTCCCTGAATATTACACCCAAAGAGCTGAAAATTGCACCATGTACTAAGTTTCACTAGCTCTTTAGATGCCTGAAGTCAATTCATATCTAACATGTTGCCTTGTGTACGCAAAGCCGTATGCAAATGAGCAAAAATGTAAAGAATGACATCAGCATGAATCCGCCTATAGCTTGACTGCTGTGCTACGAAACTACTGTGAGCTTTAGCATTTCATTTCAACTAAATTAAAACACCAACTGACCTTTTTCGCGCGTTTGACCGTCCACTGTAAGCACCGCTGATTTCCGCACTTCACCATAGCTATTTTTATATATGCACTCGTATGTTCCTGCATCTCCGACCGTGACCGAGTTAATCCGAAGCTTGGCCGACCCCTGTATGAGATTGAGTTCTATCCTGTCCGATGCCTCGACTGTTTCCGAATTTTTCTCCCACGTGATCTCAGGCTTTGGGTCAGCAAATCCAACGCAGTAGAAAGAGACATTAGCTCCGGTGAGAACATTCTTGTCCACCGGCGGGATTTCGATTATTGGAAGTCCTGAAAAAGAAGTAAGGTGACGGTAAAGTCTGCATACGAGCCAAGTGGCCGATCATATCAGGCCGGAACTTATCCTGATTTCAGTAGCATGAAGCGACTAGGAGTATTTCTACTCCCCCCTGGATGGGATACTAGTCCATCGCAGGGTTACCCCCAGCATTAAATTCGCCGGTACCCATTTATACACCTGGGTGGAGAGAGGCACTGTGAGAGCAAAGTGTCTTGCCCCATTAAGGCGGGGGTAAACGTGAAAGCTGTTTTGAGGTCGCTTAACGCGGCCTTTCTGCCAATATCTCGGTCACGTTTCAAGCGACACTAAATCTCTCTGCTTATCTCATTAACCACTGTTTGGCAGTTTTGTGTAGATTTTTGGGTGATTTTTGGACATTTTGGGAAAGAGTATTTACAGTATTTACAGAGGTATTTTTTCTCAAAGGGATAGGTTAAATTGAGGAAAATATGAAATGTTGAAGATTTGATGGATTTGGAAATTTGAAGTGAAGAATTAGTAGACGGATACCAAACAGTCCCCTAGCAACCTGGGGCTCCCTTTTTGCGCGGATCAACTGTCTGGTAGGTTTCAACCCATCTTAATCCTAACAATTTCCTTTTTTATATCACTTCAAATTTCACGCGGCCTATTTATGCATGCGCTACTTAAAATACACATATTACAATACAATCACGCTGACTAAATTACAGTTCGCTTATTTACAAGTGCTGTTTTCATTAATGTGTTTGGTCTTTATGGTGAAAGAGACAATTACAGCAACTGAACTTAACTTCGCACTCACCTGTTATCAACAGCAGAATATTCTTGGCTTGGACGGCGCCTCGGTTCCAGGCTATGCAGTAATACCTGCCCATGTCGACTGTAGAAACCTGAGATATTTTCAACTCCCCTCGAGTAACTACGTGACGACTATCATTAGCTACCAGCTCTCCGTCCTTCTTCCAAGCCATATTTGGAATAGGAAATGCTTTTACAGAACAGGGCAGCCTGACCTCTTGGCCTTTCGTTGCAGTTTTCACCGGCGACCAGTCATTCGTGTATTGAATCGTCACTAAAACATGTGCAGAAAACAAAAAAGTAGACAACTATGGACTGTGATTAACCGAAATGTCGTCATCTGAGGCGGGAGAATTTTCCCCGTTAGATGAATCTTTTAGGTTTTGGTAAGCTAGCTGTTTCTACAAGTAAGTTACCATATGAGAAACAAGCAATCACATTTTGACATGTAGGTCGAGCCAGTTGTTATCATTTTGATGGACCAGGTATTTTGGTTTTATTTTCTAGAAGAGCTCTGTGGAATTCGCACTTTTCTTCGTTTTCCACTAACATTTGGGATTAACTGGGCGTCACCTTGAGTTATCTGACTTTCTAAAAGTATTATAAAATCCACGATCTTAGTTCCAAGATGATGGACTTAATGACGTCGTATGACACAACATGACGTCATGACCAATCAATCAACCAACCAATTAATCGGTCGATCGATCGATCGATCGACCAAGCAAGCAAGCAATCACGCAATCAAGCAATCAATCAAGCAAGCAATCAAGCAAGCAAATCAAGCAATCAATCAAGCAATCAAGCAATCAAGCAGTAAATCATGCACTAAATCAATCAATCAATCAAACGTGCAGTCAATACTCACATCCCACTGTAAGCTTGGCAGAGGCTACCGCCATGCCCAACTCATTGGTAGCCTCGCACTCATAATCCCCAGCGTCTTTGAAACTGGCGTTTTTGATCAGTAAAGTGTAGTTGCTGTCAGTGATCTCGTATTTCTTGTTGTCGGAGCTAAGGAATTGACCCTTATATCGCCATGTTATGTTCGAAGGTGGAAAGCTGGCTACTAAACAAGCCAAAGTTGCCGTGGTGCCTTGCGCAACATCTGCAGATTGCACTCCGGGGATCTGAGGAGAGACTTGAACCAAAACAAAGACAACGTGATTTTCTCTCCTCCCAAAATGTAACAAGCATTTCACCATAATCACAGTTTACTTATTGGCTAAGATAGAAAAACACCACATGGACTATAATAAACCATAACCAAACAAGAATGTTTAAGGATGGAGAAGCTTAACACTTTTCAAGATGACCGCGCCCTGACGTAGCTCGTTTTAACGCATGATAACAAGACATATTGCTGGGTGTAGAGACGTGGAAGTCCCAATTCCACAACGGTGTTACGCATCAAGCGATATGAACCCAAATCAAACAATATGCCACGCTTGCGTAAATTATTATAATGGAAAAATATGGGTTACGAGTTAAACTTGAGATAATGCAGATGACACTTGAGTACAACTTTTATCAAGAGCTAACCTTTCACGACCACCACCGCTGGATTACTCTCCACTGAGCCGGCGCTGTTTACTAACGTGCAAGTGTAGTTGCCGCTGTCCTCAGCGACAGCAGATCGCACTATTAAGGTCCCGGATGCAGAGGTAATCCTCTTTGATCTTATGCCAGCGGCAGAGAGAGGTTTTCCGTCCTTTTTCCAGTCCCACACGGCTGGGTATACAATGGGAGCCCTGGACGAACACTCCAGGTTAAATGCGTCTTGAAATTTCACATTGACAACTTTCTCCGTGGGAGTTGTATCAAAGACAGGAGGACTGGAGGCAACAACTAAAACAAAAAATAACCTTTCAATGACCGAGCGGGGAATATCGGCTCGAGGTCGTGGCAGCACGTAGGGATTAAGCGCAGCGAGGTCCGTTCAAAAACGACCAAGGGCCATTGTTATGTACCTAGACTTGCACTCAACAAAAAGAGTACTGTGATTGGTGGATTCTTGGTCACGTGTCCCTGATCAAACTCAAATGATTGTTTAAGGGAAGGTCTAAATATTTTACAAAGCACTTAATGTATGGTCCCTCGGGAAACTACAAAGTTCTGTTTTCCCTCGGGTCCTTATGTTTGCCTCGACTTCGTCTCGGGAAACATCCGGACTCTCGGGAAAACAAAACTAACTGTTTCCCTCGGGACCATACATTAAGTGTATCATATTCCCCTGTACGGCCCGAGCAAGCTAAGTTAGTAGGTAGTTTATTATATAGCGTTCGGGTCATGCTTGTTTTGTAGTAAATGGTTAAGGTTTGAACTCTGGAGTATCAGTAGTTCGTATAGTATGATCGTCCGGGTGAGTGTAACAACAACAGTTCTTCTCAGAACTACACTCACCCGGACGATCATATTATAGGAATAAATGCCTGTTTTAGTTGCAAATTTTGAATTTTGACGTCATTTTGGCACAATGCAATGTCATGATTGACATGTGATTAGCCCCAAGGTGACCAAGTTTGGATGCTTTACACACAATAAGTTACAAATGAATCGAGACTAAATATAGTTAAAATATAGTTGTTCTTATTTCTGGCGTATGCTTATGGTCCGAGTGACTTAACATTCCTTGAATGTCATACTCGTAAACTGAATAATGTTTTTTTCACCAGCTACAAATAATATTGTTTTGAAACCTACTTATCAGTCACCTGTCAAGGGTACGTCTCATTTCAATTTGACCCAAGCTTCAAGAGATTTAAGTTGAGTTCCCAAAGTGAAATCAGCTTAACCTCTGTAAAGTATTCTTTCAATCTTTTTCATTTTTCTGTAGCATATCTCAAAAGTAACTAAAAAACTACAACATTCAAAATGTCGATCCATTAACACACATCAAAACGAGACGCACATAATTATTGAGGGCGGAACCGAAGTGCATACATTACAGCCTCTATAGCAATAACATATGATCATGATAAAGACAAAATAACAAAGGACGAAGCATGAGCACAATACCTCTGCACTGCTGCCCATCTCCCGTGTAACCGTTCGGGCATTGCATACACACGGACTCTTCTATTCCTTTTTGGGTATACAGGTCCAAATCCACACACGTGACTTTCGCGTGACTGTCACACACCTATACAAAAAGAGGCCGTTTACAATAGAAACGAGAAAAAGAGTAAGATGATAACAAGCTTAGCTTGATACAGTTGTTCAGGGGATGGATTGCACTATACAATAGATAGATCATTATGAAGCGAGGTTATCATGAACACCTGGCAATAAATCGATCAATCAGTCAGTCGGTCATCAATCATCAAGTCAGTCAGTCATTCAGTCAGTTAGTCAATCAATCTGAGCCATCAAGTCAGTCAGTGATCAGTCAGTCGGTCAGTCAGTCAGTTAGTCAGTCAGTCTGAGCCATCAAGTCATTCAATCAATCAATCAATCAATCAATCAGTGAGTCAGTCAGTCAGTGAGTCAGTCAATCAGTCAGTCAGTCAGTCATCATATCAGGCAGTAAGTCATCAAGTCAGTCTGTCAGTCAGTCTGAATCATTAAGTCATCAGTCAGTCAGTCAGTCAGTCAGTCAGTCAGTCAGTCAGTCTGAGTCATCAAGTTAGTCAGTCATCAGTTTGCCAGACGGTCAGTCACCCAGTCAGTTAATCAGTAAGTCGTTCATCAAGTCAGTCAGTCAATAATCACGTCAATCAGTCAGACTTCAAGTCAGTCAGTCAGTCAATCAGTCATCAAGTCAGTCAGTCAATCCGCCAGTCAATCAATCAGTCAGTCAGTCATTACGTCAGGCAGTCAGTCGGTCAGTATCTCGTCAAGCCAGTCATCAAGTCATTCAGCCATTCACTCTGCTGTCAGTCATCAAATCAGTCAAGTCAGTCAGTCAATCAGTGAGTCAATTTATCAATCTTGTGTTAACTGTTTTGCATACCTGTAGTTCATCGCATGAACCGACATTGACCTTCCTACAGAAGTTATTGCTGAGTTCTTCCACAGTTGTATTGTCACACACTACACCAGCATCTTCACCGTGGGTTGGATCACAGTTGCCTAGTCCCCAGCCCACATGACGACAGTGGGTCAGCGAAGACTCAAAGCCAATACAGCTAACGTCATCCATCCATATTATACCGCTTCCTTTAAAAACAAAACAAATAAACACAAGCTTACTATGTTAGTAAATCAAATGGTCTCTGGCTGGCTTGCATGACCTGTCACGCAAATACATTCATGTCACGCTGAGCGAAACACGACTCACCTCTGCCAAAACTGGAATGTTTTGTAGCCTCTTTTGCCTTCCCAAATCCAAGTTCCTTACACACAACGTTTGCATCGTTCAAGTCCCAGTCATCATCACAAACTGTTCCCCAGATTCCATCATAAAGCACCTCGACGCGACCCTCTCCTACGCCGCCCCCAGCTAGTCGGACCTCTGGCTGCGCCGGCTTTGGAAGAAACAGTGATGACACGGAACGAAGATTTCCGCAATCCTTGATGCAGGCACTGCCATCTGTAAGCCAAATCGATAACGTAATGAGCATAACAACGTCTAAGACATGTGATAAAATATACTATTTAAACAATAAAGCACTTCTTCTTCATTTTTTTCTCGAACGTTATGCAAACCATCGATTACGTCTCTCAAAAAATACGCGCGAATTTCAAACGTCACAACCGTCTTTACATGCTCTCATCTAAACTCACCTATCGACCAATGAGAGCTCGCGTAGTGACTCAATTATTTTTATGAACATACATACATAATCTTTATTTAAACACGGTAAAAAATTCGTCAGCTATATCTAATATAATAATAATAATAATAATAATAAGAAGAACAATAATAATAATAATAATAATAATAATTGTAAATCTGAAAGACGTTCTCTGGTTAAAAATTTGGTTAAAATATAAGCTTTCGGCTATCTATCTATAGCCTTTAACGAATAAAAAATGTAAGAAGCGCGAATAAAATATATACAAAAAGGGGTGTGAAAAATTCAATGCGGGTGAGAACTAACTAAAATATGAATAAGAATGATCTAAAAATTACAATAAAATAGAGTATTGACTCTGCGAGGCGGACTGTTTCAAAGAATGGCGCCACAATAGCTAAAGCAATTTTTGTAAAAGTTTGTGCGTGGCAATGGAACATCGAGCTTAATCTCAGAGTACCCATTCTGGAGCTTACCCGTGCAGAACCTGATCGTAGCTCTTTGGATTTGCTGCTGACATACTAGATTCTTCAACCGAGAAGTTGGAATAGGTGACCAGCATCTACTCACAGATCAAAACACGGCCTGCTCTATTTTGGAGCTTTTCAGTAACTATTTTGAGTAATATAGCAGTGTGCAGTTGTTAATAAAATGGCGGTCGCTTCTTTGCGTCTTCGAAGTGTCTGTGAAGAGGATTATTTTTTACACGGTGTGATCGTCTGGGTGAGGGTAGTTTTGCTGTTCACCAACGACAGAACTACCGTCAGCCGGACGATTAAACTATACGAGCTACTGATATTCCTGGGTTCAATCCATTTATTATGAAAAGGATATAAACAGTTTATTTATCGAGGTCTAGATCTATACTAAAACAATTGGATTATCAGAAAAATTAAAATAACGGTTAATATACGTGATAGTTGACACGGGTAGCGCCCTCGTGAAATATCACGAGATAGAAATTTCGAAGTCATAATCTAAATGTTAAACAAACACACGAGTGGAAAATTATGAAGACTGGAAATGCTATGGGTTCACGAGTCGTAGCAAAAAAAGAGAAAAGAATTAAACATTCTCACCCCAAACCGTTGGAAACTATAAACTGTACGTACTGTAATGACTGCGCTACTTACACTGTCCACTTACTGCACTCTAGTCTGCTACGGCTAGGGAAAAAAAACCTTTTTTTCCTTTATTTTTGAACATTCCAAATTATGACATCAACTTACGCTGACTTGACAAAAAGAAAAAAACGAGATGACGTGACTAACGCTGCATTAGTGAAAAAGTGACTCGCATATGGGTGCGTGTGTGTGCGTGTTTTTTTTTTTTTTTATAAAATACTTACTAAGAAATAAGCCATCTGGGCACGACCTGCATTTGTCTCCAGTCTCCCCATCCGAGCACGTCTGGCAGATTTTCTCGCAAGGTTTACATGAACGCTCCTTGACATTACCATAGAAACCAGGCGGGCACTTTGTCACGCAATCCGAGGCGGTGTAAAAGTGAGGAAAATCACAGCTTTTACACGAAGATGCCGTTCCGTTGCAAGTCTTGCATTTCAAATTGCACCTTTCGCATCTTTTTCCTTTTCCTATGTAGAAACCATCACCACAAGAAGATACACATTTGAGAGACATGTCTGGACCTGTGCACTTAACTCCGGCATCTTCTGTGTGTCTGCAGTTGTGAGCTCCAATTCCACCTTAAAGAGAGAAACTATCATTCATCATCTTCATCGTCATCATCATCATCATCATCACTATCATGGCCGTCGTTGTCATCATCATCCAGCCTCTACTGAAAACAGACGTTTTAAACCTTGCATACGGCCGGCGCGCCTGAGATTTGAATTCAGAAGGCGGGAAAAACTGTTCTGTACTGACGTCAAAAAGATGCAGAAAAAGCATTGCAGTCGGGCAACGTTTCTCACTGGAAACGGCATTGATTCTTCTCGAAAAGGAATTTATAATTCCAAAAGCCATATCAAATTGTAAAAAGTGAAAAATACGAAATTTTTGTGTCTCAAAGCTTTTAATTTGGCGTCAAAAATGGGTCGCCTGCATTCAGCAACTCGCTCATAGTGCGTCGAGTGTCGCCAGTTAGGAGAGAAGTTCTGTTATTGTGAACAAAATATGTTGTCACTCGTCAAATTAAACCCAGAAATCTCGAGTTAAGTATAAGAAGAGTCCAAAGCAAATTTAGCATTATCTTTATTTTTGCTAGCTGCGAAAGACTATTATCGTGTCGTTTCGATGGGACAACTCGGTTTTGAATGCCTCTCGTATTGCGGGTGCAGCCACTGTATGCAAGGAAGTACGCACGGCTTTTCTCGCATCTTTGTTTTGTCATGCACCCCTACCAATGCGCATGCGTACTTACCGGCTCTCATTTGGCAGTTCTTAATATTCCTCTCAGTCCCAGTGCACTGCAGATCATCAATGAAAATCTTTCCGGTTCCCTGCCCATATTTGGCTCTGGAGCGAGCTTCCACGCCTTTTCCCAACTTCAGCTGTCGGCAAATCACGTGTGCATCGTTGAGATCAAAAGAGTCGTCGCAAACTGTGCCCCATTCCCCGTCATGAAAAACCTCGACTCTACCCTCAACTGTTGAATTTGCGCCAACCAGACGAATATCGTCCACGCCTTGAAGGGTCATCTCGTTATCCTGGCACTTTTTAACGCATTTTGATTGTCTAAGAAATTTGTTTGCATCGCACGATGTACAGTTGTCACTTTGTACTTCGCAGTTGTAGCACTCCTTCTCACATGGCATGCAGCTTCGCGTGACTGGGTCCGGAAAGTAACGTTCTAAGCAAAACGACACGCAATTATACGTCGCGTTTCCTGTCTTGTTAAGAAACGTGTTTGGTGGGCACGAGGTGCAGTTTTCTGAATTTCCAGAGCAGCCTAAGCAGTTTATACTGCATTTTCCACACCCGTTTTTAGAATCAAGAAACGATCCATTCTTCAAGTCACAGTCAGAAACACAATCTTGAGTATTACTCGGTCTTTGGCAGACTACCCCAGCATCCTCTGCGTGGTCACAGTTTTCATTCCCCCAGCCGTTGAATGGACAACTAATCAATGAAAGTTCCTTTCCTGAGAGAAAGGAAAAGAAGATATCTGTCCGTATCATTTGATATACATGTACAGTCGAAACTCTACTAGCGGCCAGCCCTCAACAACTTCCGCTTCATTTTGTCCTGGTCTACGGTCCACCTATTACAAACGGCCATTTAATCAACGACGGACAAACAATGTATACAAAACTATACAAAACCCCATTTTTTATTGTTAAAGGGGCTAAGTCACGGTATTTTGAGTTATTTCTATCATCGACAAAATTACCTTTAAATTGAAGGAAACCCGAAAATAATGCTTTAGAAAGATAGGAAAACACTAAAGAGATAATAATAAGCCATAAAGGAACAAGGATGGTTAAGGATGGAGAAGATTGACACGGATTACAAACAACAATATTGAAAAATTTAGGCTAAATTTTTCAAACCGTTTAACCGTGACACAGCTCCTTTAAAGGTCGAGAAACTTGTTCAGTACCGCGTGTCGTTCGTCTCTTTTTTTATTGATACATTCAATTTTGATTGTGTTACGTATTTATATGCTGCAACGTTAGCAATAGAGCACTTCTTCCGTTTTCTTTCTAGAGCCTCATATAAACGCGAGAAGGGTTGGGAGAATTCGAGACAGTTATGCAAACCCGAGACGTAGTTGAGGGTTTGCATAACCCAACCCTCCGAGTGTTTAGATGAGGCTATCTAAACACGGAAAAAGTGCTCTATTACTTTTGTAAAATAATTCTCAAATATACGCGAGTATCTAAAATGTCACAACCATGTTTACATACTCTCATCTAGACACACCTATAGACCAATGAGAGCGCGCGTAGTGGCCCAATTATTTTATAAAAGTAGCTGCTCAACTTGTACCTACCGGTACAATTTACATCATCCATCCAAACATCGCCCACCGCTTGACCATACTTCGCTCGTACAGTAGCAGCCGTAGCATTTCCCATTCCCAGCATTCTGCACACAACATTGGCATCTTTGATATCCCATCCATCGTCACAAACGCTGCCGTATTTACCGTTGTGATAAACCTGAAGTGGAATCGAATATAAGGGAGATAGAAATGAGTAGGGCAACCACATTACTGATCTCGTTTGCCAAGCAAATGAAGGTTTATCTCGTTATTCGTTAATTGAGTTGAATTAAAGTGTCTGCGATGTGACCAGGAATTCAATAAAGCTTTGAACGACTAGTAGATATATATATGTTATACGTAGACAAATCAGATAATTCATTTTGGATTCCGATTCTATGCTTTAGTTGACAAGGGTGCAGCCTTCTTCAACTATCACCCATTATAGTTCACCACTAAATTTACTCCGGTTCTTATTGCTTTAACTGAATTGATCATGATCACGTGACGTGACGGTGTTCATTGGCGGAGAGACTCTATCAGACCTTACAGTTCACCACTAAATTTTCTCCGATTCTTATTGGTTTAAATTGGTCGCGTGACGCGATAGTGTTCATCCGTGGAGAGACACTAGGGAGCTTTAAGCAAAGGCGTTTTTGAGCGACGTACGGCAACCGGAAGTGAACGTTTCTCATTTTTGGGCAGTGGATGCGCTCTAATTTTCAAGTAAATCGTCTCTATACGAGTAACGACACTTAGTATTACAAATGTGGTAGCGCTAAGGCGAGTAAAAAGAGGAAACGT
Source organism: Micromussa lordhowensis (assembly GCA_964020085.1). NCBI lineage: Eukaryota > Metazoa > Cnidaria > Anthozoa > Scleractinia > Lobophylliidae > Micromussa > Micromussa lordhowensis. Next base: position 2,947,241 of record OZ026597.1, read on the forward strand.
ATCATTTCCAGTTTCCGTACGTCTCTCAAAAACGCCTTTGCTTAAGCTCCCTACTATTAGCCCATAGTGACCGTCCGCGGAAAATACCCGGATGGATAGTAGTCGTCTGTGAAAATTATCTGTAAACAAGTGGGTTTGTAGAATTGAAATTGTATGAGGGGGGTTTTGTCTGTTTCCCTATTCAAATTTTTCATTTGGCTTTCACGGCTTTCATCTCAAAAAGTTGAAAACAGTTCAATGGAAGTCTGATTGATTTTTGAACTAGCGCGCGGAAGAAAATTTAGTGGTGAACAATAAAGACAATAGAGTGTTTATGTCTCGGAACTATCGATCTGATAGTTGCCCCTTGGAATTTGATGTTCTAAAAAAACTGGCATATTTGCCCACGAAGTTTCGCTTCTCGGGCAAATATTTGTTTTAAGAACATCAAATTTCCGCGCAGCAACTATCATCCGATAGTTCCTAGACATAAACACTCTATTGTTTAAATAGTGTCTAACCGAGGAAAATACCCGGATGGATAGTACTCGTCCGTGAAAATTGTTCTATAAACAAGTGAGCGTATAGGAAAAATATTTAACGACACAATTTGTCTCTTTTCTGTTTTCAGATTTTACATTGGCGTTTTGCGCCTTTCATCTTAAAAAGTTGAAAATAATTCAATATGATTTTAAATTGGCGCGCGAAGAAAAGTTTAGCGGTGAACAATGAAAGCCAATAGAGCATTTCTGTTGAGGAAATATCGGTTGATTGTTGCCCCTTGAAAATTTGATGTTCTTAATAATAAAACTAGCATATTTGCCCTCGATAGTTCCTCAACAGAAACACTCCATTGTTAAAATAGAAATCTAGAGCTCATGATCTCATTGTTAATGAGGAAATGTGTTACCTCAACGCGTCCTTCAAACGGTGTCGGGCCATCAGCAAGACGGACTTGTGGAGTGGAAGTTGGTTTGTACCCGGGCGAACAATCTGTCACACAACTCGTGCCGTTCTTGTACTTAGGTGGATCACATGACGTGCAGTTATCTGGCGTCACGTCGCAGCTGCCGCACGTGGCGTTACATTTACGGCACGTGTCGACCGCAAGATAGAAACCACGTCCACATTCGCCCACGCACGTGTAGTTCTTCTTGTGATAACCGGTTGAGCAAGTTGGGCAATTGTCGGCAGTGCCAACACACGTGCTACAGGAGACATTGGCCTGAGGTTTTGGTAGTCCATTTCATATCCACGGTATGGAACAATGAGTTGATTTCCACTTCGTCCTAGGACATAACCCAAAAAAATTCTGCATTGAAATGTTGCTTTAATACAGTAGTTACAATTGAAATAGCCTTCAGCAGACCGTAGATCATTTGCTTATCTCTCTACTGCATGTCAAGGTCTTCCTTGCAACTGTCTGCAATAGGAGCACTCACTTATAAGAAAAGAAAAAGGCTCTTATTAAGATGAGAGGCACTAAATTACAGGGAACACATTTCCTAGCTTTTCCTATACATACATGTACAGTATTTACAATTACCTAATCTGTTTAGAACATATCTTCCCAAGAATCCAGTAGCACCAAACACTGTAGCTACCACTCCACTGAAGGATGACCTTCCACCGGGTCCTGCCTTTGGCAAGTAACTGACATTCCACTGAAAGAAAACAGTGCGGCACGATAAATACAAAGAACATATAACACTGACTTCTTCACTGATGGCGAGCACCACAAAGCACGCGAACTTGACATGATTACCCTTAGAAATCATGCACTGCAGTCATACATGAGATGATTACCCGCGACCTTGAGTGTCCTTGACATGATTATTGTATAATCTGCAGCTACATGTAGATGATGTCACAGAAAATTAACTGTATGCTTTCAGCCAATCAGAAAAGAGATAGTGAGTTCAACGTATAACAATGAAGCTAAACAAGACTTTCTGGTGGCACAAACTGGCATGCAACCACAGGTTATAGCACTCAGCACTCTTGTTAAGCTCTTGAACAATGTTTCTGTTAATCACTTTGCAGTGACCCTGATAAGGCTCAAGGCTGGACATGCATATATCAATCCAGAGTCCAATTCGTTTACATTTAGCTGTGCATGCCTAACAAACTTTAGCACATGTACATTGTGCTGTTCCAGAACATATCCCAAATCCAAATCCACGGGGGAGGTACGGATATTTTCTGGAACTATACATTGTACAGTACGACTGTACAGTAGTGAATGTTTAAAAGTTTCTCTTAAAAAGACTAATTATAGTAAAACATATACACATACATGTAGTTCTCAACTTTAATCACTACATTACAGCTGCTTCTGCCTGAAGGTCTCTAAACATTAAATGAACCAAACCCCAATTATTCTACATGTAAGATAAAAGTATTTTTGTAAAATTACCAAATTGAATCTACACTGTAGGCTGTACAGCAAATTGGTGACTATTTTTATTGGTCACTTACCAAGAATGACTTGGCTGGAATTGTCACACCGTTAAATAAGAGAATCATAGATAAACCACAAAAAGGCATTGTAGCAAAACTATGGGAGAGTCTTTGCTGATGTCAATGTTTACATTTTTCCTCAGTAACATATGGCTTTGAGCAGAGAAGGAATCACGCTAGTCAAGAATTGATAACAAACATATAAAGAGCTTGTGAAACTTACAGTATATTAGTAATTGGTGACATTTTTGTGCAATATTTGAAGAGAAATTGGCAAATGGGCTAATGAGCTGATATATTCATTGAAAAATGTTGAGTTTTTAAACCTGCATGGCACAAAAAGAATTCAATACATCAAGCTAAATGGTCCTTCCCTAACGGTTAAAATTTGTCGCCAGTATGCCACATGCTTTTGATTTCTGTGCCTTACAACTTTACATGTAACCTGACATCCATAAAAGCTCAGATCTAATGTTCTTGTAGCTCCATCAGAAACTGTATCACTTATGCTAATGAGGCAAATATTGTAAAGATTCTCCTATAACATGTGCATTGTAGATTCTGTGTCTAACACCACCCACCTGACAAGAAACTGCCAAACCAATCAATGGCCTTGCAGAGCTGCCTGAAATTCATAAATTAAAATAAAATACGGAATCATACTGGACTAAATATTTAATCATTTACCCCTTATGGAGACATCCACATACTTTAAGTCCTAGAAGTCTCTCTAGAGTCACTACAAAATTACTGTATGTTACAAGCAGACAAACAGCAAGATAAAAGATTTATAGTCCATGTACTCATGTAGAGATTTCTGAAGAAAAAACAATTTTCAAACAAGCATGCAACACATTCCCTAGATGCTAATAAAGAAATCAACTCGACTTGGTCCAACCATGCCGACTGGTGTGGTCAGAGAACTGACATTAAAATAAAACGATTAGGCTCGTTCATAGCCTGCGAAAACAGCCGTCCTTCTTCGCTCCCGGCGCGAGTGGCGTTTCGCGAGATGGACGTCTGCGATTTACTGCCGAAAATTCCATACTGATGACGTAAGTGTGAACTTTGTAATCTTGCCTCAATCTGCAAAATAGGCATAAATTAACATTTGCGGTTTTTTCCCAAGGAGATGAATATTCATGATCAGGAAGAAACTTGCATTCTTTGCAGAAAAGGCGCTGAAAAGGGAGACAGATACTATGTGAGGACTCAGTGACATTAAGATCACTGAGCTCCTGCAAAAGATACCGCGATATCTCGAACGTTTGTTCGACTTTCTCCCGTCGAACTCGACAAATTCACTTCTTTTCACGTTTCCGTTTTGCTGTCTGTCATGTAAAAAGCAAATCGAGAAGTGGCAGAGGTTAGTGGTTAACATTATTACCGTGGAAAATGACTTGCGTGGTCGACAATTTCTTGATGAAAACTTTTTTCGGATAGCTGCAAGAGGCGTAATATCTCTAGACAAACGTATAGCTTTCTCCAAGTAAAGTTATGGCCTCTCCGAAAATATGATATCCGTGATAAGAATCTACCTACTTAGCCTGCGTGGCCGGCGTCGAAGGGTAGGTGACGCCTGCAAGGATGCTATTGTTTTCTCCATTCCGCCCCCTAATTAAATATGCAAAACTCACTCAACTGTGGAGTGTCTGGCTGTCAAAATTATCCAATCAGAATTACGCCGCTCTTTTCGCGGCAAAGTGTAAAGGCGCCGAGAGGTTCTCGTATTTCTTGTTTTCACTGTTTGCGGGAGAAAATGAAATAATTCGAAGATCTTTGGAGGATGGAAAAAGCAAAAAGAGGTCGGCCAAAAAAAGAAAACAATTGGAACGATGTCTGTAGAGTTTGCCAGGTGAATCTTAAGGTGACATATGGCAACTGCGTGGCAAAATCTTGTGTAAATATCTTTAAACCTTCGGCGAGAAAAGAAACAGGATAACCGTGAATGCTTCTGACAACGATTCGCAAGTGGCTTGCAATGCCTGTTATCGGAAGATAAAGAACTTGGGTGAACTTCTCCAATTCATAAGAACACATTTAGCCCAGAAGAGAGAAGAAAACAAGGAGAATTCCGAAGGTGCCAAAAGAAAATTACTTGATGTTTTAATGTCTCGTACAACACACGGCAGTCCTCATAATTGCAAAAGCGTGAGAACTAATTCTCCCGATACAAAAAGCGACCAAAGAGTAATGGAAGCGTCCAGTGTGAAGGGTAAAAAATATCTGCAATTTGCCGACCGCGGAAAAACGACGAATTTCTTAGAGCGGAACATAGCAATGTGTTGTCTAAATACAACATTGACGATTTGGATACGTCGAAAGGAGCCGCGGTTAAAGTTGTCATCGCTTATCCTAGTGGAGATGCATCAGTGGTGAATAAAATTGACAAAGAGGGCCAAAGCATCATAAAAAACATTGCCTTGAAAAATTGGGCGACCGTGGCCAACACATGTCTTCGTCACGAGCTCCTTGCCCCGGAGTTGAAAGATGCGTTTGACCGCGCGATGGGAAAGGAGTGCAAGGACTACTCGAAGAGCGAAAGCTGCCTAAAGGAAAGCAGCCCCGATCAGTTGGCTGTTTTCTCGAACAGAACCCTTTGCAAAGAAGTCGAGATCAATTGTCCCCTGTTATACAGTGCGCTTTGTCAGGCCTCAAACTTGTGCAGTTTAAATTCAGAAGAGTCCAAGGAGCGAGCTGTCAACGCGATCGCTCTTGCTGTCTCTACATTAATTCGATCGGGAAACTCAACGATGTCTGCTGTTGCCTACAGAATTTCAACTGTTTTATTCCATAGTGGTGTTAGTTAATGGTGTTAGTTAATAGTTAATGGTGTTACTGTATGCGACTCACCAGTACAACACAAGCCACTAAACTGCTATTGAAAGTAGTGATCTTCTTCAGCGATTGAAGAAATCGCTTATCTGTGGCACTTTCCGCCGATGCGTAGACAACCTCAAATTTGCCTCCTTCGATGTCTTGTAAACTATCTAGCTTCTGAGCCAAATTACATGCCGTCAAATTCATAGCCTCTACTTCCATTATCTGGTCGTTAATGATACTGACAAGAGGCGTAATGACTAATAAAGATGCAGAATATCCTGCTCGTTTCCCGAGCAACACAAGAAGCTTAAAAATTAGGCTCTTTCAATAGCCTGTGGGTAAAACGGCTAAAACATCCTTTCTCTCGAACAAGTGTCTAATCGCTTTCTTCTGCTCTGCCTTTAAGGCGAATTTAAGTCCACTTTCCTCCAAAGATCTTAGCGTTTCCGCTAGCAATACTTCAAACCCGTCACTCGCGCCATCCGCCATATTGAATGAATGAATGCGAGAAGACCAATGCTCTTGAATGACAGGTCGCTGACCAATCAGGATGACGAATTAAGTAATTAATTAAATCTGACCAATCAGGATTTTTACGTTCGTCTGGTGGACGTAAAAAACGAAGAAAACAATAGCGTCCTTGCAGGCCGTTCCTTCCTCCTCTCCTCCCAATCCTATACCTCCCTTTCCCTCCCTAGCCCTACGACCTGCCACGCAGGCTACTACCTACTGTGCTTGCAAACAGTTCTAATCACAGCCGCGCCCGGTGTCACAATATAGAATGCAAGTAAACAACATGTTCATGGTACATTTCATTTTTTGTCACTCGAAAGCGAATACTTCGAGACTTCAAAACACATCTCTTCTTGCAATAGAAATGAGCCTGAACAATGCATTAACACAGGGCAAATTACAGAGGTGTCAGACTCGACGAAGCCACAGGGAGATAATGCAGACCTGTGACCTCTAAAAATTTACCATAGCACGGTGTCTAACGGCTCAACTCTACTGGAAAATCCTCCTTATAACACAAGATGAAGTGTCCTTCATAAACAAGAGTGAAGCAACAAAAACGGTCGAGCGACCAAAAAGAGAAAGGCAAATGTACAAATGCCACGAACCGTAGGAGTCGTGCAGGTCAGTTTAATAACACGTATTTGTTTTGGTGAGAATATTTAATGGCCCGCATATTTACGGACTTAGTTAAGCATAATTATCGATCAAACCAATCAGCGTTCATGACCAGATTCGGGACAGATTTGCGTCATCAGTATGGAATTTTCGGCGGTAAATCGCAGACGTCCATCTCGCGAAACGCCACTCGGGCTGGGAGCGAAGAAGGACGGCTGTTTTCGCAGGCTAGCTCGTTCAATAAAGCATGAGGAAGCTTTAAGTCCATGTTGTCAATGTATTCTCAGACTAGTTGAGAGTCTTATAGTTTGCACATACATTGTATGTGAATCGAGATGAAAATAACATGAGCCAATCAAATGAACCATGAGGCAGATGAGAATGTAAACAAAACTGCAGAAGTGCAGACATGCAAATTATATGCTGATAGGGTGATAAGGTTAGTGATCAAGTTGGGATAAAAAATGTTAATAATAATAATAATATTTGTTTTCTCAGTGCTGCAAACAGGACTACAGTCAGGATGGGTGACGATCAACCCTTGAAAGTAAGCTTTACATTAAAGGTGAGCTTGATTAAAAATTGTTCTAGCGAAGGTAATCTTGTACTTAACATAATAAACTTATTTTACAAAATTTTATCAATTCCAGTGTACTAGCTTTGATTACGAGGAAAACAAGCATTTTAGTTGTAAGTAATCTGATAGAAAATTGTTTCACAGAAAAGTTTATGTGAACCGTAAGCTTACATCTCAACTTCAAATTGTAAACTTACGGAATACGATCTGGCTTAACGATTCAAGTGCCGGTAGTCTGCGGATCTGGAGACCCTAGGAGCTCGAAAATTTGCTGCTAGCCGTAAACTTTGATCACATAACTGTGTGCAAATTGAAACCTTATTAAAACTTATCTTTCTCTTATTTCACCAGGCGGGCAGCTAAGTATAAAAACCATATGTAAGGATACTTACAATGATTGTACAGCTTTTTGAAGCCTTGGCTGACCAACATGGCGGCGTTGTAAACGACGTCAGTGCCCGCGGTATAGCATGGTCAGTAAGCTGGGAAGACAGATCTAGTTATGTAAGATTTCGCAAAGTGTCTACCAGACCAACTGTCCATAATCGGCGGGGTCTTGGCACGAGATAAATGTTGGTCTGGAGGCACGTCATTTGCAAGGCCTTTTCACGAAACAAGGTGTATCTGAAGACACAAAGAGCCTCTTCATATGATCCCGATCAACCGAGCTGGCTCGGTTTCCGAGATGTCTCCTTGCCGCTCTTTTCTTTCGATGTGTTCTTAATCCCCTGGGTACCAGTCTGGGTACCGAGATGTGAAAAAATCAAAACACGAAAAAAACTGGGTCCAAGCTTTTTTGAGAATTCAGCATGGCGTCCGATAGGACGCGTCCAAACATTTTGGTGACGGGAACTCCGGGAACAGGAAAAACCGTGACAGCAAATACGCTAGCAGAAAGAACAGGACTGAATTACGTTAATGTGGGTGATTTGGCCAAAGAAAAACACCTCTACGAAGGATGGGACGAGCAATATGGCTGCCACGTGCTCGACGAAGACAAGGCAAGCAAAAAAGTTTGCTACACTTAAAACAGCTCGAACTTGTTGTAGTTATGTAAAGCTCTCTCCTCTTAAGAAACCATCTTTGGGCTCCCTTGGAAATATGCAAAAATTGGGCTAAGATATTTAAAAAAATGCCCAGTTTCTCGGGCATTAAGTTGTACAATCAATTTAATTATGAAAGTAGTCATGTTGGCAAACGTATGTAGCTGTTCTATAGGGCTCATCAGCTTCGTCATATTGCCAACCAGAGAACTATTGGCTGGTGATACAAAGAATTCTATTGTTTAACGTTTTGAACGTTTAAGGAAGCTGGCAACAGTTGCCAGTACTTTACTAACAGCTATACTTTAAAGGATGAATAATGCCACTGTTTAACAAGTGATGCTACATGTACAATTAATGATATCATACAAATTCCCAATCATTGGTAAACAAGTTGCAATCATCTATTTTACATAACAGGTTACCATACATTAGCAACAATATTATCTGCTAAAATTACCCGTAATTTTACCTTTGGCCGCTTATAACTAAAAACGAGCACGGTGAGCCCTATTTTTTTATTATTGAATTATGATAAGCATGATAAGATGCAACTTTCCGTAAAAATTCTGTGGAGTGGGTTCAGAGCCACATAAAATTTTCGAAAATTTAAGGTACTAGTGCTAGTCCAAACCCCTGCAATCTAGGGGACTAGTTCTTGATGATCGTAAATAAAATATGTTTAGGAAATCACTGTTAAATCACTTGTCTGCAAGATGCTAAATTCTTGAAAATATCATTACCAACCCCAAGGAAGGTCAAAATCTTGATTTTCTCAGGAGGTGGTAGATTGAAACCAAAAACTTCCATGGATAGGGGTGTACATGTATGTCTATTTTCTGGAACAAGAAAACGCTTCACCAAAAAAGGCAATCATGGAAAGTAGAAAACTGATCCATCAGCCATGGCATGCACTGCAGTCAGGACACACCACCTGAAACTGTTGAGCTCTAAGTTTTATCTTAGCCCTTGGTAAAATTTACACTACAGTGTACCTTGGATGATATTGTAATCATTACAATTCAGTGACATGAAATTCAAATTTATTACCTGTCTTTAACTGGGTTCAACGTACTAATTAGTGACTTAGTTATTGATTAAGTTTTAACTTTGGGGGTCAAAGGATTACATGCAAGTTTGAAATATATAATTTTTTTTTTCTCCGAGTGGTTCATCGGGATATCCAAATACTGAGAAGAGAGTTGAAAATATGTTGAGCAGCGGAGTATTTTTGACAAGGTGTTTGGATAGCCAATTAAACACTGTCTCAAATGTTTGTTATAAATTATCTTCTCAATCAAAACAAAAACTAAGCAAAGATTGAAGAAAAATCGTGATTCCTCTGTTTCGTTCATGACGGGGGAAGATGGATTCAGATTTTGTTCAACCCACACAACACATAAAACACGCTATGGTTTACCTCGTGGAAGAACAACATCCGGGAACTTTTTATTACATCATACAAGTAAATTGCACAGGCATCCCACTAGATATAATGAGATCATCCTAACACCCCCACTTGATCTCATATGTCCTAGAATTACATCCAGATATTATTACACTAAATGAACTCAACATAAGATGTATTATCTCTTAAATGGCTACGATAACAACAATATGAAGTTATGCTCGCATATGCA
>OZ026597.1:2961893-3049393 GCA_964020085.1 Micromussa lordhowensis
CCAGAGAGATGGTTTGACATTGTATTTGTGCTTCGAACAAACAATACAATACTTTATGAAAGACTTAAACAGAGGTAAGTATTTGTGTAAATGCGTGAATGTGTCTGTGGGGTTAAGTCTGAGTTTGATGCTACCGTATCAGTCTGTCAGCTGTCAGGGCAGCCCTCGTGTCTGTTTTCCAAAATGCACAAAGTGACTCCATCGGTGTTTCTCTATTGCCCCTGGACGAGATGCTACATGTAAGTTCTCTGCAGGGTAACCCCCAGCGTTAAATTTGCAGTACCATTTATACACTTAGGAAAATAGAGGCAAAGTACAATGTATCTTTCCCTAGAACATAACACATTGACCCTGGCTACAACTCAAACATGGTCTTCTCCACCCTGAGTCACCATAACCAACTATTAGGTCAACATTCATCAGACTCTTACATGTAAACGTAAGTCACATTAAAATGTCTTTGTGAAAGTCTGGTTTCTTGAAACAAGCTACACACTAACTTTTAAATGTGTAATGGTGGAGTTACAACTACTGCTGTTGCATTGAACCACATTCAACTTTTTTCCACAGATGAAAACCATCCAGACATCTGCTATGTGTATATTTTATTTTAATTAAATTTTCTGCCTGTTGGGGTTAAAGTGATGTGACAGTGGAAATACACCAGTTAATAATGTTACTACAGTCAGGGTTGTCAATAGAAGCCGGTAGCCGGCGGAAATCTGCCTGCTATCAAACCACACTGTAGCGGCTAGCGTTTCCTGGTTACCAGCTCAAAAGAAATACACTAAAATCATGTTCTCCTTTTCCTGATGAAAATGTTTGCTATCTTCTACATGTAGGTGAACTTCTACTGAATAATTTTCGCTGAATTTTACCCCAAATTTTTAAATTTCTTTTTATTTTAATTTTTTTTTTAAATTTTGAGTTTTATGCCAAGTACATGTAGCTTTTGATTTGGTTTTTCACAACTCACAACTCCCTTTCCCCCCAAAAAAGTGTTTTGAACGTTCACTCCAAACATTAATACTTGTTAAGAGTGAGTAAGTCTTTCTGACTTTAAGGAAATTGAATCTTTTACATGTGCTAATTTTTGTTTACATGTACATGTATATGATTGTATCTTCCTCTAGGGGTTACAGTGGAAAAAAGCTTACCGAAAATGTGGAGTGTGAAATATTTCAGACAATACTAGAAGAGGCTAAAGAAAGTTACAGAGAGGAAATAGTTCATGAACTGAAAAGTAACACTCCAGATGAAATGGAAACAAATTTGGATCAAATTGAACAGTGGGTTCAACAGTGGACTGGGTAGCATGTACCATGTACAAACTGTACTATAATATTTCTTTATAAAATTTATGTTTATATACGTGTAATAAAGTGGCTAATGCCATTAAACAGTGTTCAATACACTTTTAAGGTGTAGAGCTTTGAATAAGAAGATATCACGAAGAGACAAAATTCCCCGTTACTCCAAGTTTCGTGCTCACGCTCTCATCAGACTCGTCAGTTTATTATATTATTAGAGATGTAGCGACATGTTCTGTACATCTACATTGTACAGTGTGTTGCTGAAGACATCTGAATGGTACCTGATGTATGTAAATGATGCCCTTTGTGCTTAGAAGGAGAGCAAAGTGCAAACATGCATGTACATGTACCTTATGAAAAGGCTAAATTGTTTAGTTAAGGTCATTGATTGTGATTGGCTTTTGGGATGGAATATCAGCCAGGGTTCATCAAAATAAGTACTCCTGAGAAAATTAATCAAGATTTTAGAATTTCTTTTCAGACGCCTCAGTGAACCTTTTTCAGGGCTGTCATTAAGTTCTTATCCACCTGTAGCCTTGATCTTCACACCCATAGCAAACTTATTACTTTGTGGGTGAATTGTATCAACTACAGGCCAGTTCACCCGTAACATCAAGGGCCCATCAAACATACTCAGCCATAACTAGTGTTACGGGTTACGGCCCTTGTTGACAGCCCTGTTTTTGAATGCTCTATGGACCAAAGTACAGTAATTTGGAAATTCTTTGTTAGGGGTGATACACATGTCAGTAAATTTTAGTTACGCTGTTAAATGGTCCAAAAAAATCAGAGTTCCACAGATTTTGTTGAACAAATGTCATGGTTCTTGCTGTCTAATTTCTGTGACACCATAGCAGTGTTTTATTTTACATATATATAATATATATATGCTATTTTTTCAGGCTAGGGAAGTCTCCTTTGCAGAGGCTTCAGTAGCCTGCTGCACAGTTGCTATTTTAGGTTGTCATGCAATCTTTCTGAAAAAAAAAAACTCTTTCAGGGAGGAGTGGGTGAGGAGCTGTAAGATCGAGTGTGTAGGAGTCTACAAGGTTTCACTGGGAGTTTGCTGTAGAAATCTGTAGTGTGAGTTGAGTGTAGGAACAAAACTCAAAGTTTCCTCATTGGGTTTCACTGCACTCATTACATCAGTAATTTACCTGCATACAAGAATCCCCCATGAGCCTCTGCAGAGGAGAGAGAGCCACTTTGCATTACATGCTAGTAGACTTTCAGAAAAGTCCTCTGGGCTTTGCAAGCTTAAATCTCACAGCCTGCTTAGCTCTTTATCACTGGGACTTATGAGGTCATCTTGCAGCAAGTCTAATAAGAGCATAACATTGCCTGTAACATTAGTATGAGCTAGGGAATTAATTACAAGGCAGGTCTGAAACCAACCTCGTTCCCAAGGCTTTTCCTTTTGAGAGAAAATCGCTGGGTACGAGGTTTGTATGAAACAGGGTATTGATTTAAGGGTCAGGTCTTAAACAGGCTATCAAAATTTTGGTCACGCCAAAAGAGGGGGGCAAAAAGAGGGGGCATTAGATCTCAGACGTTGGTCTTAATTAGGGTAAGGGTTTTGGGAAGCTGGCTGTACACCTCCACTCAATTTTTCTGGGGGTATCTCTCCTCCCTGGGACATTCTGCAATAGTGAGAAAATCTGTTCTAGTTTTGCAGGATATCTCTAGAATATAGCACGGTGTAGACCTAATCTGTGAACTTGGACTGAGAGCCCAGACTGCCCTCTAGAATCTAAATCCTCAATGTACACTTGATCTAGCTATCTTTTTATAGAACCCTATGATACCTTGCAGCTAAAATGGCAAAACCACTAAGCTGTCAATTCGTGAAAACTTGTCAGCTGTCTGCGGGGTACTATCTATAATAATTCATCAATTATTTTTGCTCGCATGTTATTGGTCTAAATGCTTCATCATCATCATCATCATTTATCCTCATGGTCCCCATTGAGGCAGAGGTCCACATCGCATGACTAAATATTCCCCAGCTGTAACTGGGAAATATCCGAGTGATGTTCCATTGTTTGTTGTCTGTTCCTCAGGGCTCACTGTTCGTTTCTCGGAACAGATAGTGCGGCTCGGACAAATATCCGAGCATATTTCCATAGTCTCAACCTGAAAGGGGTTCTTTTTCGGGCTGGAGGTATATATAAATAGATAGGATGGTTAGGTATTTAAACTAAGATTTCAAAGTATCTTGTAGTCCCTTTACAGATCGTGTTAGTGCCTGGGAGGTGCTAAGGCTTTTTTGATGATTTGGGACCTTTTTGGAGTGGAAAGATTTCTGCGGGACTATTTTTTAGGATCGGTACTGTGTGTACTGTAGATAAGTGAAAAAGGGAGGGCTTTTTCTGTAGAAGGTATATGCAAGGGTTAACGTTTCTGTCAAAAATGTTACATCCCTATAAAAGGGCAAGGATTTGGACTTAAGGGAGAAGTTCCTGCCCCATTGTAAAACTTTGTTGCTACCCCGCTCCTGGCCGAGCATTTACCCCGTCACTGAGAAATGACACGTTTTAAAACGGATAACTGTGATCTGATGGCTTAGAAATGAGCTCGTACTCTAAATGAAGAAAAGCTAAACCCCATAACTGACATTCCCGCTCTTAATACTTTTATCATAGTTGTCACACAACACGATTTGCCATTTCTAAGGGCTGTGTGACAACTGAGTGACAACACTATTTCGTCAGCGGGTTTTGCTTCTCACGTATCGCTGGCTCAGCTGAGGAAAGCTAACATGGCCGCCCGTTTGCTAGAGCAACGTGTTGGCGACAAATTGCAGTTTCTTCACTACACACTGCGGGTCAGTCGCCAACGACTGTGCGCCGTCGCCACTAAAGAAAAACAAGAAGCTCATCAAACTGGAATTCCTTTGATAGTTCCACCCCACGTTATTGCAAAAGCCTTCATAGTACACCCGTCGACCACAAGCGCGTTTGATGCCTGTTCGAAATACCAGTGGCTTACTAAAACCAAGTTATTCGAAGATCTTCCTGCTCCTTTCTCGAACATAGACACATTTTTCGATGATGAAGAATATGTGGTTCTTAAACAAAAATTTAAGAAATCCCTTCTGCAAAATCATGCTTTCCGTAAAGAAAGCAAAAGTCGGAATCACAGATTTGAACAGAAAGGCGAGGAAATTAGGCTGGGATTCCTGCAAGATTTGCTGAGGTTTGGTTGGTCGTTTTCTGATCGTTTCCTTCATTTGAATGATTGCTTTCTCGACTACAAACCCAAGATCAGGATTCACTGGGTGAGACATCACAATTTTTATCAGTTGGATCAGCAACCAGCCTATGTCTTAAGGACGAACCAAAGAATTCCCTTGTTTGAGCAAGGTAAGTTATTCTTTGCAGTGAAAGTGATCTTGTTGACACGGTGGTGAATTTACAAAAGTTAAACTCTAAAAGTTTACTCTTGCTACAACCCTGCGAGCAGAGACTCCTTCGATCTTCCTAGACAAATCGGGAAGAGGAAGGAGACTCTGCGAGCGGCTTCGAGATTTTCTATTGAGCATGCTCCAATGCAAATGTAACCGAGCCTCAATCAACCTCCTTGTCAAGGCATGTTAATCATGAAATTTGATATGTCCGCACTGAGGGCGAGCGTAAAAATCTTTAAAAATGATTTCGACCCCGGAAAATTCATTGCCGATTTACCTGAAAAAGTCTGAAACCTTGTAGCAGTCTAATCGTAAAAATTATCATTTTAGTTTTAGTATGATGGGCTAGCTCACTAAACACAGTTACATTAAATATTCCTTGAAATTTATAACTGAAGACGGGCAGGTCGGGTTTCTCAATGGCCATTCGCATGCATGAATGACTCTGAGATCAAGCAAATCTACACGCAAATAATTTACCTCTGCACGTATTTGTCTTAGGGCTACGAACTGAGCGAGACTTACCACCGTTTCCTTGATACGCGACTTTCGAAAACAAAATACCCGCGGAAACGTTTCCAAAATTTCCGTCAATCATACATGTTATCGACAGATCGGATCGAAATTCACCAATCACAGTCCGCTTAGCATGGCGTAAAGAAGGTGTGAAGGTCACACTAGTGGCTGTGATTGGTGGATTTCGATCCGATCTGTCGATATCACGCAAAACTGACTGAAACTTTAGAAACGTTTCCGCGGGTGTTTTGTTTTCCAAAGTCGCGTATCAAGGAAAACGGTGGTAAACTTCTTATAAACTTAATAATTTTTGTAAGGTAAAAAGTTATAAGTTTAATAGGTTTAGGTATTGTTCAGTACGAAGCCCCAAGAGATAATTTGTCCGCTCGCGTGCAGTTTGCGTGATCTCGCCATTTACGCAGGCGAATGGCCGTTGAAAACCTCGACAAGAACAAACGAATGATCATGCGCGTCAATAAAAACCGGTTTCACCGACAGAAAACTGGACTGACTCATCCATTTTCTCGGATGAGCGGCGGATCAAAGAATCTTGAAGCCACTCGCAGAGTCTCCTTCCTCTTCCCGATTTGTCTAGGAAGATCGAAGGAGACTCTGCTCGCAGGGTATCTTGCTACATGCACCTGTACAATATCAATAGGGAAGTTTTGTGTACAAACATTGTTTTTGTTGGTATATGTAAGCTTATAATTCAAATTTCCGGGCAATAACAGAAAAATTAATGACTCTTTGCTTTAGCATCTACATGTAGGTCATGTTGCTGATATAGGCGCTATGGCAGTTTGCAAGCGGTATTTAACTAATTTACATACATGAGGCACTACCCCAGAGTTCGAAAAAAAACTTAAATTCCAGCTTGCCCTTGGGACAAGTAACCCTTGAATTTTGCTTGTCCTGTACAAGTTATAGTTTACTCTTTTAATGACTCAGGTGGCAGATGACTTGCCTGATCCTTTTCCCATGGGGCAAGTAGGAGTTGAACTTACCCAGAAGGAGAATCTACTTGTCCCGGATGACCGGCCGGCACTTTTTCGAGTCTTTAGCTCATAGAACTTCTGTAAAGTAAATTTAGTTAAACTTTTCCCGGAAACTTTTTTTATAGTCTCCATTATTTTAAGATTAATTATAAAGTGATAAACAGTTAGCATTGTAGAATCCCTTGAAAAGCATGAAACCTAAGTAATGATTCTATTTAATGTTGCTGCGAATTGCAATAATTGCAAAAAAACTAAACAATAATTGTTTAGTTTTTCATATACATATTTTAAAATTCTACATGTACATGTACATGTAGTTTCACTTTGAGGCTTTGGTGAGCATAAGAAGAGAAATTCCGTTTTTTTACGCCCTTAATGCCTTGGAGCTAAGTTAGACTTTTAATAATTATACATGTATGTGTCTGTGCCATTTTACGATGACCACCGATGCAGCCTGAAAAAGAAGAAACAGAAAGGATGAATTTTCATCAAAAGTTAACAACCTTCTGACATGACATCTCGTGCAGGATGACAAAAACTTTGTTGTCTTCTGAGTTTGTCATATTAAGGTTACACTAAGGTACATAAAACAACAACGGTTTTATTACATGTACACAAGGCCGAGTGTACATTTTCTATTTGAGGTTTACCCCGGTTTCTCCTTCTCTTTGCACGTGGCAATGAAAACATGCTCGCTCATGAATTATATTTTTCTTCGGTACAAAGTGCTTGTCAAATTTCTCAATGACCTTTGCGTACTTCTTTTTGTCACCCTCGGCAAATGTGAATGCTTTGAAAACGTTCCAGGCTCATGTTCAGCCATGACTTTAAATCTCATCATGCACAAAAGAAGACAAGGTTCTTCAGATAAATGCCCTTATTCACACCATGGCAGAACACGTTTTCATTTGCTCATGCGCAGTGTTCTAAATAAGAACAGAAAACTGACGTCATGACAGAGTTGACTTCAGATATACATGTATATACATATACTATTGATGTTCAAAGCATTTCTTCTATCCCTAGTCTATAGTAACATTTTGTATCATTCATCTTCTTAAAGATATTGAAAGAACTACTATGGAGAAACTCCCAGGCCCATTTGATACCTACAGTATAGGCGTCTTCCGTCATCCCATCGTCCATTTAAGAAACATTCCAGGCTTTCAGAACAGTGCTTTTAACAAGTACTCACACAACCACACACTGTTTTTGACGAACGTTAACAAATTGACGTATGAGCAGCAACAAGCTTATGGAATTATGAGCATGTTTGGCTCATTGGTTGCCTTGGCAATGGATAGCGGTGTCAAGATGGGAGAGCACCTAGAGACTCCCCTTGTCACAAAGTGCGTGATTTCAGATGGAATCCAGTTTACTCTGATGTGTTACCAACTGAATACGCTATCATTCCAGGAAGACTCTGGAGTTAAGAACTGTGCCTGGACTTCTAGCAGCATGAATCTTTTTGAAAAATCAGCTTCCAAAGTCAGACCGGTACTTTATGAGATTTTGGACACAGGTGATGATGTACCTGGCTTTAATGATGAATGTTTTAAATCAATCCTTGCTTTCCTTTGCCAAGAAACTGAAAGTGGTACAGTAGTGTAAATTGATACTTCAGATCTTATAAAGCAAAGTGGATGTTTGATACCTACATGTACAAGTTATGTCTTACGGCATTTATGTTCATGTACCCTGTAAAGATACGTGTAGTGGAAATGTTGTGCTGTTTACTATAAATTTATTTATAAAGGGTCAAGGTTGTGCAATTTATATCAAAGTGTTAACTATTGAAAACAATGCATAGTAGACCATTTTCCCATTCTACTAGAATATCACCTGAGTGAGTAAACCAATTGGGACTTGCAAGATTTGATACTTAAAATAAATAATACAGTAGTTATTAGATGGCAAGGTGATCTTGACGTAAATCTGAGCATTCCGATTGGTTCTTTTTTGGTCAGGTTTTTGCCATGCAGACCGTTTCTAGGGAAATGGTCAAAAGCTGTGTGCTTATTGCTTTCAAAGCCAGAACAGTTAAGGCCGGGTATCATTTCATAAACTACTCACTAACCTAATTTGCTTGAGCTGTACTGGGGAATATTGGCCCGTTCGTTTTTGTATGGACCTCTTTACATTCGGTCCCTACTGCCTGCTACAACCTTCAGCCAATATACCCCAGTATGGTCCTCGCACTTGGTCAGTAAAAGGTTATTCTAATGAGCGTGCATTGGTTGTGAGATGATAGAGGCAGCCAGTGAGGGTGCATGGTACCATAGTTGGCCAACAGGTATCTTGTACCCAACAAAAACATTGAAATCCAGTCTTAAAAATAACTGCAAATTTTATACAATAGAACCGCAGTTAAGGAAAACAGTGAGACATGTTTGTACAAACAACCAGTCCAAGACTGTCCGCAACTTCTCTATTTTTCAATGCACGCAAACGAAAAAGCAAGTAAGGCAATTTGGAAGCACACGCAGGTCGAACCGGGGAGGTGAGCAAAGCGAGTCTAACGAAGAATATTGTTATTTTTCTACATTGTGGTATCCACCCCCTACCCTGTCAAGTGTCCCGTTTTCCACTGGTGTCCAGTTCTCTCAGGATCCGTATCTGGACGTTCAACGATCAAATAAAAATACAAGAAAACAGAATGCTGTGAACAGTCTAGTCTAGTGTTATGATCCTGGTCAACAGATCTTGCCTCGCCTTAAAATTTGGATCTGTTCACACAAGAAGGCATGTCAGCCTGGTTACCAAGATCTTGGTTTCTACAATCGTGATAAAAACCAGCGTGAATTTTTTCCGTATGAACACTTCAGCGCAGATAACCAGATCAAAAGTTTTTTGGACAAAATAGCTTCGCCTTTGCAACATAGTTGCAAAAATGGCAATTTTTGCCTTTCATGTATTTTCAAAAATGCCAATGTGCTGTTCCAGAAAATGTCCATATTCTCCCCACAGAAGGGATTGGAATTTCCTGGGGGATGGGGGGTTCTGTAAGTAAGACCAAACAGAGAAATGTGAAGCTTACTGTAATTTTCAGAGGGGTTTCAGAGAGGGGGGGAAGTCTTAGAGCAATGACAACAACAACAACAACAACAACAACTTTATTGACCCTTACACTCTTCCATGTGGGAGGTATGGATATTTTCTTTAGCTACAGGTACATAGTGAACAATGCAACTCTGTTTTGTTTCTTAAATTTCATTCTGGTCGACAGGGCTGAAATTTCCCATAACAAAACCCAGCCAGCCCATATGAAGAAGCGTTTAACAAAGTTTCACTTTGAATGCCAGAATATTTTTTCTTTTCGTTATCGTTTCATTTCAAGTGTTTTGCGTGAAAAATGTTATTAACAGGATTTTCTCCACTCTCATCCCTTGTTATAGTAGCCTCTTTCCTTGGTAATAAAGTGTGTGGGTAGGGAATGGTGGAAATACCCCAGGGAAATCGCCACCCCTTGACAATTTAGAGATATTTTCAAATAAATACATACCTCTTACTAACCGAGTTCGAGGGCCTTACTGTAAGATACGGACCGAGTTTTTTCCCCATCGATTTATGGCCCAAACGCGAAGCGTGTGGGCCATAAATCGAAGGGGAAAAACGACGATCCGTAACTTACAGTAGGGATCGAGAAGATATTTATTATATCTCTACTGTGTCTGACGGGTTCGGGAACGATTTCTATTAACACGGAACGGCTTCAAATTTATGACGCACCTCGAAAGCAAAACTAGTCAATTTAAAACATCGTTAATTGACTCTCAAGTCGTTTGCAGGTTTTAATACACAATTTCAGAAGTAAAAGAAAGTTTTAAACTTTTACTTGCTAGAAAAGTTATGAACGCTTGGCGATAAATCAAGAAACATTTTGGCAACAAAAGCAGCTTCAAATTTTAGCGGGCCGTACAGTAGAATACGGCCCTCTAAATTGACCAATCACAGCACGCGTACTAACTGAGAGATATCATAACAGTGATGAGAACCAAAATTCGAAAAGTTTGTGACGAGGCATCTTGTGTAACTGTTTCCTCTGACTCGTCCCCAGTCGTCTTCATACAGGAGATGTATGGAACCAAGAAAGGGAGCGCAAGGGCACATGGGAAGGGAGAAAACGAAGGAGGAAGACGTCGTCTTCTCCCATTCTCCCTTTCCATCATCCTCTGTTCTTCAACCTCGTGCGCTGCCGGGTGCTACATAAAGACGACTGGGGACGAGTCAGCTGTTTCCTGGCCTGACGTTACAGTTACGTTCGTTTCAATTTTTTAAGCAATAGCTTTTCTATTAGTGACCAAAGTATTTTTTAGGTTATACAGGGTTTCCATTTGCATTGAGATATCCAGTGGCAGGATGGCCAACCTTTCCCATGTAAAAATGTAAATGCAAAGTGGAGGTTTGGCGTTACATCCATCTGTTTACCATGTCATTCCTGATACTTTGATGTCACACAACTCATATTTACATTTATTTTCTTTTGTTTAAATGAAACATCTGTAAGTTACTCATTAGCTGGAACATAACACAAAGTTTATTAAAACATAAGCCACTTTATGTCTTTTTTTAAGAGAGAAATTAGGCATTAATTCCCGGTATCGCTTCTTTTGCCGGGAGGTCGTTACTTTATGACACGTGTTTTCAGTCGAAACAGGTCAAGAGCCTGGTGATCACGGCCGATGGTCATCCCCAACACATGAGCAATCTTCTCAGATCATGAAGTTCCATTACACCGTCAGAAAGGGACTTGTGAGGAATTAGCGTGAGAAAGAGACTAGCTCAACGTATAAAAGTGAAATAAGAAAAGATTTAAAAACTCGAAAACCCATTTCTTGAATGATTGAACCCTGGTAAAAAATGAAAATATATTCAGTTGCATTAAAAACACACCACTTATATAAGACCCTGTCCACACAACGGAGGAGAAATTTGAACACGACGCTTTCACTCTGAGGTATCAAATACTACGCCGTAGAAATTTGAAAACGGCGCTTTCACTCTGAAGTATCAAAAAATTCGCCGTAGAAATTTAAAAACGGCGCTTTCACTCTGAAATATGAAGTACCACGCCTTAGAAATTTGAAAACGGCGCTTTTACTCTGAAATATGAAGTACCACGCCTTAGAAATTTGAAAACGGCGCTTTTACTCTGAAATATGAAGTACCACGCCTTAGAAATTTGAAAACGGCGCTTTTACTCTGAAATATGAAGTACCACGCCTTAGAAATTTGAAAACGGCGCTTTTACTCTGAAGTATCAAATACTACGCCGGAGAAATTTGAAAACGGCGCTTTCACTTTAAAGTATCAAATACTACGCAGTAGAAATTTGAAAACGGGGCTTTCACTTTAAAGTATCAAATACTACGCAGTAGAAATTTGAAAACGGCGCTTTCACTCTGAAGTATCAAATACCACGCCGTAGAAATTTGAAAACGGGGCTTTCACTCTGAAGTATCAAGTGCTACGCTGTAGAAATTTGAAAACGACGCGTTCACTCTGAAGTATCAAATACCATGCCGTAGAAATATGAAAACGGCGCTTTCACTCTGAAGTATCAAATACTACGCCGTAGAAATTTGAAAACGGGGCTTTCACTTTAAAGTATCAAATACTACCCAGTAGAAATTTGAAAAAGGCGCTTTCACTCTGAAGTATCAAGTGCTACGCTGTAGAAATTTGAAAACGACGCGTTCACTCTGAAGTATCAAATACCATGCCGTAGAAATATGAAAACGGCGCTTTCACTCTGAAGTATCAAATACTACGCCGGAGAAATTTAAAAACGGCGCTTTCACTCTGAAGTATCAAATACTACGCTGTAGAAATATGAAAACGGGGCTTTCACTCTGAAGTATCAAATACTACGCCGTAGAAATATGAAAACGGGGCTTTCACTCTGAAGTATCAAATACTACGCCGGAGAAATTTAAAAACGGCGCTTTCACTCTGAAGTATCAAATACTACGCCGGAGAAATTTGAAAACGGCGCTTTCACTCTGAAGTATCAAATACTACGCCAGAGAAGTTTGAAAACGGCGCTTTCACTCTGAAGTGTCAAATACTACGCCACAGAAGTTTGAAAACGGGGCTTTCACTCTGAAGTATCAAATACTACGCCGTAGAAATTTGAAAACGGCGCTTTCACTCTGAAGTATCAAATACTACGCCGTAGAAATTTGAAAACGGCGCTTTCACTCTAAAGTATCAAATACTACGCCGTAGAAATTTGAAAACGGCGCTTTCACTCTGAAGTATCAGATACTACGCCGTAGAAATTTGAAAACGGCGCTTTCACTCTGAAGTATCAAATACTACGCCGTAGAAATTTGAAAACGGAGCTTTCACTCTGAAGTATCAAAGACTACGCTGTAGAAATTTGAAAACGGCGCTTTCACTCTGAAGTATCAAATACTACGCCGTAGAAATTTGAAAACGGCGCTTTCACTCTGAAGTATCAAATACTACACCGTAGAAATTTGAAAACGGCGCTTTCACTCTGAAATATCAAATACTACGCCATAGAAATTTGAAAACGGCGCTTTCACTCTGAAGTATCAAATACTACGCCGTAGAAATTTGAAAACGGGGCTTTCACTCTGAAGTATCAAATACTACGCCGGAGAAATTTGAAAACGGCGCTTTCACTCTGAAGTATCAAATACTACGCCGTAGAAATATGAAAACGGCGCTTTCACTCTGAAGTATCAAATACTACGCCGTAGAAATTTGAAAACGGCGCTTTCACTCTGAAGTATCAAAGACTACGCTGTAGAAATTTGAAAACGGCGCTTTCACTCTGAAGTATCAAATACTACGCCGTAGAAATTTGAAAACGGCGCTTTCACTCTGAAGTATCAAATACTACGCCGTAGAAATTTGAAAACGGCGCTTTCACTCTAAAGTATCAAATACTACGCAGTAGAAATTTGAAAACGGCGCTTTCACTCTGAAGTATCAAATACTACGCCGTAGAAATTTGAAAACGGCGCTTTCACTCTGAAGTATCAAATACTACGCAGTAGAAATTTGAAAACGGCGCTTTCACTCTGAAGTATCAAATACTACGCCGTAGAAATTTGAAAACGGCGCTTTCACTCTAAAGTATCAAATACTACGCAGTAGAAATTTGAAAACGGCGCTTTCACTCTGAAGTATCAAATACTACGCCGTAGAAATTTGAAAACGGGGCTTTCACTCTGAAGTATCAAATACTACGCCATAGAAATTTGAAAACGGGGCTTTCACTCTGAAGTATCAAATACTACGCCGTAGAAATTTGAAAACGGCGCTTTCACTCTGAAGTATCAAATACTACGCCGTAGAAATTTGAAAACGGGGCTTTCACTCTGAAATATCAAATACTACGCCGTAGAAATTTGAAAACGGGGCTTTCACTCTGAAATATCAAATACTACGCAGTAGAAATTTGAAAACGGCGCTTTCACTCTGAAGTATCAAATACTACGCCGTAGAAATTTGAAAACGGGGCTTTCACTCTGAAGTATCAAATACTACGTACGCCGTAAAAATTTGAAAACGGGGCTTTCACTCTGAAGTATCAAATACTACGCCGTAGAAATTTGAAAACGGCGCTTTCACTCTGAAGTATCAAATACTACGCCGTAGAAATTTGAAAACGGGGCTTACACTCTGAAGTATCAAATACTACGCCGTAGAAATTTGAAAACGGCGCTTTCACTCTGAAGTATCAAATACTACGCCGTAGAAATTTGAAAACGGGGCTTTCACTCTGAAGTATCAAATACTACGCCGTAGAAATTTGAAAACGGGGCTTTCACTCTGAAGTATCAAATACTACGCCGTAGAAATTTGAAAACGGGGCTTTCACTCTGTAGTATCAAATACTACGCCGTAGAAATTTGAAAACGGGGCTTTCACTCCGAAGTATCAAATACTACGCCGTAGAAATTTGAAAACGGCGCTTTCACTCTGAAGTATCAAATACTACGCCGTAGAAATTTGAAAACGGGGCTTTCACTCTGAAGTATCAAATACTACGCCGTAGAAATTTGAAAACGGCGCTTTCACTCTGAAGTATCAAATACTACGCCGTAGAAATTTGAAAACGGCGCTTTCACTCTGAAGTATCAAATACTACGCCGTAGAAATATGAAAACGGCGCTTTCACTCTGAAGTATCAAATACTACGCCGTAGAAATTTGAAAACGGCGCTTTCACTCTGAAGTATCAAATACTACGCCGTAGAAATTTGAAAACGGGGCTTTCACTCTGAAGTATCAAATACTACGCCGTAGAAATTTGAAAACGGCGCTTTCACTCTGAAGTATCAAATACTACGCCGTAGAAATTTGAAAACGGCGCTTTTACTCTGAAGTATCAAATACTACGCCGTAGAAATATGAAAACGGCGCTTTCACTCTGAAGTATCAAATACTACGCCATAGAAATTTGAAAACGGGGCTTTCACTCTGAAGTATCAAATACTACGCCGGAGAAATTTGAAAACGGGGCTTTCACTCTGTAGTATCAAATACTACGCCGTAGAAATTTGAAAACGGCGCTTTCACTCTGAAGTATCAAATACTACGCCATAGAAATTTGAAAACGGCGCTTTCACTCTGAAGTATCAAATACTACGCCGGAGAAATTTGAAAACGGGGCTTTCACTCTGTAGTATCAAATACTACGCCGTAGAAATATGAAAACGGCGCTTTCACTCTGAAGTATCAAATACTACGCCATAGAAATTTGAAAACGGCGCTTTCACTCTGAAGTATCAAATACTACGCCGGAGAAATTTGAAAACGGGGCTTTCACTCTGTAGTATCAAATACTACGCCGTAGAAATTTGAAAACGGGGCTTTCACTCTGAAGTATCAAATACTACGCCGTAGAAATTTGAAAACGGCGCTTTCACTCTGAAGTATCAAATACTACGCCGTAGAAATTTGAAAACGGGGCTTTCACTCTGAAGTATCAAATACTACGCCGTAGAAATTTGAAAACGGCGCTTTCACTCTGAAGTATCAAATACTACGCCGGAGAAATTTGAAAACGGGGCTTTCACTCTGAAGTATCAAATACTACGCCGTAGAAATTTGAAAACGGGGCTTTCACTCTGAAGTATCAAATACTACGCCGTAGAAATTTGAAAACGGGGCTTTCACTCTGAAGTATCAAATACTACGCCGTAGAAATTTGAAAACGGCGCTTTCACTCTGAAGTATCAAATACTACGCCGTAGAAATTTGAAAACGGCGCTTTTACTCTGAAGTATCAAATACTACGCCGTAGAAATATGAAAACGGCGCTTTCACTCTGAAGTATCAAATACTACGCCGGAGAAATTTGAAAACGGGGCTTTCACTCTGAAGTATCAAATACTACGCCGTAGAAATTTGAAAACGGGGCTTTCACTCTGAAGTATCAAATACTACGCCGTAGAAATTTGAAAACGGCGCTTTCACTCTGAAGTATCAAATACTACGCCGTAGAAATTTGAAAACGGCGCTTTTACTCTGAAGTATCAAATACTACGCCGTAGAAATATGAAAACGGCGCTTTCACTCTGAAGTATCAAATACTACGCCGGAGAAATTTGAAAACGGGGCTTTCACTCTGAAGTATCAAATACTACGCCGTAGAAATTTGAAAACGGGGCTTTCACTCTGAAGTATCAAATACTACGCCGTAGAAATTTGAAAACGGCGCTTTCACTCTGAAGTATCAAATACTACGCCGGAGAAATTTGAAAACGGGGCTTTCACTCTGTAGTATCAAATACTACGCCGTAGAAATTTGAAAACGGGGCTTTCACTCTGAAGTATCAAATACTACGCCGTAGAAATTTGAAAACGGCGCTTTCACTCTGAAGTATCAAATACTACGCCGTAGAAATTTGAAAACGGCGCTTTTACTCTGAAGTATCAAATACTACGCCGTAGAAATATGAAAACGGCGCTTTCACTCTGAAGTATCAAATACTACGCCATAGAAATTTGAAAACGGGGCTTTCACTCTGAAGTATCAAATACTACGCCGGAGAAATTTGAAAACGGGGCTTTCACTCTGTAGTATCAAATACTACGCCGTAGAAATTTGAAAACGGGGCTTTCACTCTGAAGTATCAAATACTACGCCGTAGAAATTTGAAAACGGCGCTTTCACTCTGAAGTATCAAATACTACGCCGTAGAAATTTGAAAACGGGGCTTTCACTCTGAAGTATCAAATACTACGCCGTAGAAATTTGAAAACGGGGCTTTCACTCTGAAGTATCAAATACTACGCCGGAGAAATTTGAAAACGGGGCTTTCACTCTGTAGTATCAAATACTACGCCGTAGAAATTTGAAAACGGGGCTTTCACTCTGAAGTATCAAATACTACGCCGTAGAAATTTGAAAACGGCGCTTTCACTCTGAAGTATCAAATACTACGCCGTAGAAATTTGAAAACGGGGCTTTCACTCTGAAGTATCAAATACTACGCCGTAGAAATTTGAAAACGGCGCTTTCACTCTGAAGTATCAAATACTACGCCGTAGAAATTTGAAAACGGGGCTTTCACTCTGAAGTATCAAATACTACGCCGTAGAAATTTGAAAACGGGGCTTTCACTCTGAAGTATCAAATACTACGCCGGAGAAATTTGAAAACGGGGCTTTCACTCTGAAGTATCAAATACTACGCCGTAGAAATTTGAAAACGGCGCTTTCACTCTGAAGTATCAAATACTACGCCGTAGAAATTTGAAAACGGGGCTTTCACTCTGAAGTATCAAATACTACGCCGGAGAAATTTGAAAACGGGGCTTTCACTCTGAAGTATCAAATACTACGCCGTAGAAATTTGAAAACGGCGCTTTCACTCTGAAGTATCAAATACTACGCCGGAGAAATTTGAAAACGGCGCTTTCACTCTGAAGTATCAAATACTACGCCGTAGAAATTTGAAAACGGCGCTTTCACTCTGAAGTATCAAATACTACGCCGTAGAAATTTGAAAACGGCGCTTTCACTCTGAAGTATCAAATACTACGCCGTAGAAATTTGAAAACGGCGCTTTCACTCTGAAGTATCAAATACTACGCCGTAGAAATTTGAAAACGGCGCTTTCACTCTGAAGTATCAAATACTACGCCGTAGAAATTTGAAAACGGCGCTTTCACTCTGAAGTATCAAATACTACGCCGTAGAAATTTGAAAACGGCGCTTTCACTCTGAAGTATCAAATACTACGCCGTAGAAATTTGAAAACGGCGCTTTCACTCTGAAGTATCAAATACTACGCCGTAGAAATTTGAAAACGGCGCTTTCACTCTGAAGTATCAAATACTACGCCGTAGAAATTTGAAAACGGCGCTTTCACTCTGAAGTATCAAATACTACGCCGTAGAAATTTGAAAACGGCGCTTTCACTCTGAAGTATCAAATACTACGCCGTAGAAATTTGAAAACGGCGCTTTCACTCTGAAGTATCAAATACTACGCCGTAGAAATTTGAAAACGGCGCTTTCACTCTGAAGTATCAAATACTACGCCGTAGAAATTTGAAAACGGGGCTTTCACTCTGAAGTATCAAATACTACGCCGGAGAAATTTGAAAACGGGGCTTTCACTCTGAAGTATCAAATACTACGCCGTAGAAATTTGAAAACGGCGCTTTCACTCTGAAGTATCAAATACTACGCCGTAGAAATTTGAAAACGGGGCTTTCACTCCGAAGTATCAAATACTACGCCGTAGAAATTTGAAAACGGCGCTTTCACTCTGAAGTATCAAATACTACGCCGTAGAAATTTGAAAACGGCGCTTTCACTCTGAAGTATCAAATACTACGCCGTAGAAATTTGAAAACGGGGCTTTCACTCCGAAGTATCAAATACTACGCCGTAGAAATTTGAAAACGGCGCTTTCACTCTGAAGTATCAAATACTACGCCGTAGAAATTTGAAAACGGCGCTTTCACTCTGAAGTATCAAATACTACGCCGTAGAAATTTGAAAACGGCGCTTTCACTCTGAAGTATCAAATACTACGCCGTAGAAATTTGAAAACGGCGCTTTCACTCTGAAGTATCAAATACTACGCCGTAGAAATTTGAAAACGGCGCTTTCACTCTGAAGTATCAAATACTACGCCGTAGAAATTTGAAAACGGCGCTTTCACTCTGAATTATCAAATACTACGCCGTAGAAATTTGAAAACGGCGCTTTCACTCTGAAGTATCAAATACTACGCCGTAGAAATTTGAAAACGGCGCTTTCACTCTGAAGTATCAAATACTACGCCGTAGAAATTTGAAAACGGGGCTTTCACTCTGAAGTATCAAATACTACGCCGGAGAAATTTGAAAACGGGGCTTTCACTCTGAAGTATCAAATACTACGCCGTAGAAATTTGAAAACGGCGCTTTCACTCTGAAGTATCAAATACTACGCCGTAGAAATTTGAAAACGGGGCTTTCACTCCGAAGTATCAAATACTACGCCGTAGAAATTTGAAAACGGCGCTTTCACTCTGAAGTATCAAATACTACGCCGTAGAAATTTGAAAACGGCGCTTTCACTCTGAAGTATCAAATACTACGCCGTAGAAATTTGAAAACGGGGCTTTCACTCCGAAGTATCAAATACTACGCCGTAGAAATTTGAAAACGGCGCTTTCACTCTGAAGTATCAAATACTACGCCGTAGAAATTTGAAAACGGCGCTTTCACTCTGAAGTATCAAATACTACGCCGTAGAAATTTGAAAACGGCGCTTTCACTCTGAAGTATCAAATACTACGCCGTAGAAATTTGAAAACGGCGCTTTCACTCTGAAGTATCAAATACTACGCCGTAGAAATTTGTAAACGGCGCTTTCACTCTGAAGTATCAGATACTACGCCGTAGAAATTTGAAAACGGGGCTTTCACTCTGAAGTATCAAATACTACGCCGTAGAAATTTGAAAACGGGGCTTTCACTCTGAAGTATCAAATACTACGCCGGAGAAATTTGAAAACGGGGCTCTCACTCTGAAGTATCAAATACTACGCCGTAGAAATTTGAAAACGGCGCTTTCACTCTGAAGTATCAAATACTACGCCGTAGAAATTTGAAAACGGGGCTTTCACTCTGAAGTATCAAATACTACGCCGGAGAAATTTGAAAACGGGGCTTTCACTCTGAAGTATCAAATACTACGCCGTAGAAATTTGAAAACGGCGCTTTCACTCTGAAGTATCAAATACTACGCCGTAGAAATTTGAAAACGGGGCTTTCACTCCGAAGTATCAAATACTACGCCGTAGAAATTTGAAAACGGCGCTTTCACTCTGAAGTATCAAATACTACGCCGTAGAAATTTGAAAACGGCGCTTTCACTCTGAAGTATCAAATACTACGCCGTAGAAATTTGAAAACGGCGCTTTCACTCTGAAGTATCAAATACTACGCCGTAGAAATTTGAAAACGGCGCTTTCACTCTGAAGTATCAAATACTACGCCGTAGAAATTTGAAAACGGCGCTTTCACTCTGAAGTATCAAATACTACGCCGTAGAAATTTGAAAACGGGGCTTTCACTCTGAAGTATCAAATACTACGCCGTAGAAATTTGAAAACGGCGCTTTCAATCTGAAGTATCAAATACTACGCCGTAGAAATTTGAAAACGGCGCTTTCACTCTGAAGTATCAAATACTACGCCGTAGAAATTTGAAAACGGCGCTTTCACTCTGAAGTATCAAATACTACGCCGTAGAAATTTGAAAACGGCGCTTTCACTCTGAAGTATCAAATACTACGCCGTAGAAATTTGAAAACGGCGCTTTCACTCTGAAGTATCAAATACTACGCCGTAGAAATTTGAAAACGGCGCTTTCACTCTGAAGTATCAAATACTACGCTGTAGAAATTTGAAAACGGCGCTTTCACTCTGAAGTATCAAATACTACGCCGTAGAAATTTGAAAACGGCGCTTTCACTCTGAAGTATCAAATACTACGCCGTAGAAATTTGAAAACGGGGCTTTCACTCTGAAGTATCAAATACTACGCCGGAGAAATTTGAAAACGGAGCTTTCACTCTGAAGTATCAAATACTACCCCGTAGAAATTTGAAAACGGGGCTTTCACTCTGAAGTATCAAATACTACGCCGTAGAAATATGAAAACGGGGCTTTCACTCTGAAGTATCAAATACTACGCAGTAGAAATTTGAAAACGGGGTTTCACTCTGAAGTATCAAATACTACGCCTTAGAAATTTGAAAATGGGGCTTTCACTCTGAAGTATCAAATACTACGCCGTAGAAATTTGAAAACGGCGCTTTCACTCTGAAGTATCAAATACTACGCAGTAGAAATTTGAAAACGGCGCTTTCACTCTGAAGTATCAAATACTACGCCGTAGAAATTTGAAAACGGCGCTTTCACTCTGAAGTATCAAATACTACGCCGTAGAAATTTGAAAACGGCGCTTTCACTCTGAAGTATCAAATACTACGCCGTAGAAATTTGAAAACGGCGCTTTTACTCTGAAGTATCAAATACTACGCCGTAGAAATTTGAAAACGGGGCTTTCACTCTGAAGTATCAAATACTACGCCGTAGAAATTTGAAAACGGCGCTTTCACTCTGAAGTATCAAATACTACGCCGTAGAAATTTGAAAACGGGGCTTTCACTCTGAAGTATCAAATACTACGCCGTAGAAATTTGAAAACGGCGCTTTCACTCTGAAGTATCAAATACTACGCCGTAGAAATTTGAAAACGGGGCTTTCACTCTGAAGTATCAAATACTACGCCGTAGAAATTTGAAAACGGCGCTTTCACTCTGAAGTATCAAATACTACGCCGTAGAAATTTGAAAACGGCGCTTTCACTCTGAAGTATCAAATACTACGCCGTAGAAATTTGAAAACGGCGCTTTCACTCTGAAGTATCAAATACTACGCCGTAGAAATTTGAAAACGGCGCTTTCACTCTGAAGTATCAAATACTACGCCGTAGAAATTTGAAAACGGCGCTTTCACTCTGAAGTATCAAATACTACGCCGTAGAAATTTGAAAACGGGGCTTTCACTCTGAAGTATCAAATACTACGCCGTAGAAATTTGAAAACGGCGCTTTCAATCTGAAGTATCAAATACTACGCCGTAGAAATTTGAAAACGGCGCTTTCACTCTGAAGTATCAAATACTACGCCGTAGAAATTTGAAAACGGCGCTTTCACTCTGAAGTATCAAATACTACGCCGTAGAAATTTGAAAACGGCGCTTTCACTCTGAAGTATCAAATACTACGCCGTAGAAATTTGAAAACGGCGCTTTCACTCTGAAGTATCAAATACTACGCCGTAGAAATTTGAAAACGGCGCTTTCACTCTGAAGTATCAAATACTACGCCGTAGAAATTTGAAAACGGCGCTTTCACTCTGAAGTATCAAATACTACGCCGTAGAAATTTGAAAACGGCGCTTTCACTCTGAAGTATCAAATACTACGCCGTAGAAATTTGAAAACGGCGCTTTCACTCTGAAGTATCAAATACTACGCCGTAGAAATTTGAAAACGGCGCTTTCACTCTGAAGTATCAAATACTACGCCGTAGAAATTTGAAAACGGGGCTTTCACTCTGAAGTATCAAATACTACGCCGGAGAAATTTGAAAACGGAGCTTTCACTCTGAAGTATCAAATACTACCCCGTAGAAATTTGAAAACGGGGCTTTCACTCTGAAGTATCAAATACTACGCCGTAGAAATATGAAAACGGGGCTTTCACTCTGAAGTATCAAATACTACGCAGTAGAAATTTGAAAACGGGGTTTCACTCTGAAGTATCAAATACTACGCCTTAGAAATTTGAAAATGGGGCTTTCACTCTGAAGTATCAAATACTACGCCGTAGAAATTTGAAAACGGCGCTTTCACTCTGAAGTATCAAATACTACGCAGTAGAAATTTGAAAACGGCGCTTTCACTCTGAAGTATCAAATACTACGCCGTAGAAATTTGAAAACGGCGCTTTCACTCTGAAGTATCAAATACTACGCCGTAGAAATTTGAAAACGGCGCTTTCACTCTGAAGTATCAAATACTACGCCGTAGAAATTTGAAAACGGCGCTTTTACTCTGAAGTATCAAATACTACGCCGTAGAAATTTGAAAACGGGGCTTTCACTCTGAAGTATCAAATACTACGCCGTAGAAATTTGAAAACGGCGCTTTCACTCTGAAGTATCAAATACTACGCCGTAGAAATTTGAAAACGGGGCTTTCACTCTGAAGTATCAAATACTACGCCGTAGAAATTTGAAAACGGCGCTTTCACTCTGAAGTATCAAATACTACGCCGTAGAAATTTGAAAACGGGGCTTTCACTCTGAAGTATCAAATACTACGCCGTAGAAATTTGAAAACGGCGCTTTCACTCTGAAGTATCAAATACTACGCCGTAGAAATTTGAAAACGGCGCTTTTACTCTGAAGTATCAAATACTACGCCGTAGAAATTTGAAAACGGCGCTTTCACTCTGAAGTATCAAATACTACGCCGTAGAAATTTGAAAACGGCGCTTTCACTCTGAAGTATCAAATACTACGCCGTAGAAATTTGAAAACGGCGCTTTCACTCTGAAGTATCAAATACTACGCCGTAGAAATTTGAAAACGGCGCTTTCACTCTGAAGTATCAAATACTACGCCGTAGAAATTTGAAAACGGCGCTTTCACTCTGAAGTATCAAATACTACGCCGTAGAAATTTGAAAACGGCGCTTTCACTCTGAAGTATCAAATACTACGCCGTAGAAATTTGAAAACGGGGCTTTCACTCTGAAGTATCAAATACTACGCCGGAGAAATTTGAAAACGGAGCTTTCACTCTGAAGTATCAAATACTACCCCGTAGAAATTTGAAAACGGGGCTTTCACTCTGAAGTATCAAATACTACGCCGTAGAAATATGAAAACGGGGCTTTCACTCTGAAGTATCAAATACTACGCCGTAGAAATTTGAAAACGGCGCTTTCACTCTGAAGTATCAAATACTACGCAGTAGAAATTTGAAAATGGGGCTTTCACTCTGAAGTATCAAATACTACACCGTAGAAATTTGTAAACGGCGCTTTCACTCTGAAATTTGAAAATGGGGCTTTCACTCTGAAGTATCAAATACTACACCGTAGAAATTTGTAAACGGCGCTTTCACTCTGAAGTATCAAATACTACGCAGTAGAAATTTGAAAACGGCGCTTTCACTCTGAAGTATCAAATACTACGCAGTAGAAATTTGAAAACGGCGCTTTCACTCTGAAGTATCAAATACTACGCCGTAGAAATTTGTAAACGGCGCTTTCACTCTGAAGTATCAAATACTACGCCTTAGAAATTTGAAAATGGCGCTTTCACTCTGAAGTATCAAATACTACACCGTAGAAATTTGTAAACGGCGCTTTCACTCTGAAGTATCAAATACTACGCAGTAGAAATTTGAAAACGGCGCTTTCACTCTGAAGTATCAAATACTACGCCGTAGAAATTTGTAAACGGCGCTTTCACTCTGAAGTATCAAATACTACGCCTTAGAAATTTGAAAATGGGGCTTTCACTCTGAAGTATCAAATACTACACCGTAGAAATTTGTAAACGGCGCTTTCACTCTGAAGTATCAAATACTACGCCTTAGAAATTTGAAAATGGCGCTTTCACTCTGAAGTATCAAATACTACGCCGTAGAAATTTGAAAATGGGGCTTTCACTCTGAAGTATCAAATACTACACCGTAGAAATTTGTAAACGGCGCTTTCACTCTGAAGTATCAAATACTACGCCTTAGAAATTTGAAAATGGCGCTTTCACTCTGAAGTATCAAATACTACGCCGTAGAAATTTGTAAACGGCGCTTTCACTCTGAAGTATCAAATACTACGCCGGATCAATTTGAAAACGGGGCTTTCACTCTGAAGTATCAAATACTACGCCGTAGAAATTTGAAAACG
This sequence comes from Micromussa lordhowensis, assembly GCA_964020085.1. Classification (NCBI taxonomy): domain Eukaryota; kingdom Metazoa; phylum Cnidaria; class Anthozoa; order Scleractinia; family Lobophylliidae; genus Micromussa; species Micromussa lordhowensis. The sequence continues at coordinate 2,986,094 of OZ026597.1, forward strand.
GCGCTTTCACTCTGAAGTATCAAATACTACGCCGGATCAATTTGAAAACGGGGCTTTCACTCTGAAGTATCAAATACTACGCCGTAGAAATTTGTAAACGGCGCTTTCACTCTGAAGTATCAAATACTACGCCGGATCAATTTGAAAACGGGGCTTTCACTCTGAAGTATCAAATACTACGCCGTAGAAATTTGAAAACGGGGCTTTCACTCTGAAGTATCAAATACTACGCCGTAGAAATTTGAAAACGGGGCTTTCACTCTGAAGTATCAAATACTACGCAGTAGAAATTTGTAAACGGCGCTTTCACTCTGAAGTATCAAATACTACGCCGTAGAAATTTGTAAACGGCGCTTTCACTCTGAAGTATCAAATACTACGCCGTAGAAATTTGAAAACGGGGCTTTCACTCTGAAGTATCAAATACTACGCCGTAGAAATTTGAAAACGGCGCTTTCACTCTGAAGTATCAAATACTACGCCGGATCAATTTGAAAACGGGGCTTTCACTCTGAAGTATCAAATACTACGCCGTAGAAATTTGAAAACGGGGCTTTCACTCTGAAGTATCAAATACTACGCCGTAGAAATTTGAAAACGGGGCTTTCACTCTGAAGTATCAAATACTACGCAGTAGAAATTTGTAAACGGCGCTTTCACTCTGAAGTATCAAATACTACGCCGTAGAAATTTGAAAACGGGGCTTTCACTCTGAAGTATCAAATACTACGCAGTAGAAATTTGTAAACGGCGCTTTCACTCTGAAGTATCAAATACTACGCCGGATCAATTTGAAAACGGGGCTTTCACTCTGAAGTATCAAATACTACGCAGTAGAAATTTGAAAACGGCGCTTTCACTCTGAAGTATCAAATACTACGCCTTAGAAATATGAAAACGGGGCTTTCACTCCGAAGTATCAAATACTACGCCGGATCAATTTGAAAACGGGGCTTTCACTCTGAAGTATCAAATACTACGCTGTAGAAATTTGAAAACGGCGCTTTCACTCTGAAGTATCAAATACTACGCCGGATCAATTTGAAAACGGGGCTTTCACTCTGAAGTATCAAATACTACGCCGGATCAATTTGAAAACGGCGCTTTCACTCTGAAGTATCAAATACTACGCCGTAGAAATTTGAAAACGGCGCTTTCACTCTGAAGTATCAAATACTACGCCGTAGAAATTTGAAAACGACGCTTTCACTCTGAAGTATCAAATACTACGCCGTAGAAATTTGAAAACGGCGCTTTCACTCTGAAGTATCAAATACTACGCCGGATCAATTTGAAAACGGGGCTTTCACTCTGAAGTATCAAATACTACGCCGGATCAATTTGAAAATGGGGCTTTCACTCTGAAGTATCAAATACTACGCCGTAGAAATTTGAAAACGGCGCTTTCACTCTGAAGTATCAAATACTACGCCTTAGAAATTTGAAAACGGGGCTTTCACTCTGAAGTATCAAATACTACGCCGTAGAAATATGAAAACGGCGCTTTCACTCTGAAGTATCAAATACTACGCCGTAGAAATATGAAAACGGCGCTTTCACTCTGAAGTATCAAATACTACGCCGGATCAATTTGAAAACGGGGCTTTCACTCTGAAGTATCAAATACTACGCCGGATCAATTTGAAAACGGCGCTTTCACTCTGAAGTATCAAATACTACGCCGGATCAATTTGAAAACGGGGCTTTCACTCTGAAGTATCAAATACTACGCCGTAGAAATATGAAAACGGCGCTTTCACTCTGAAGTATCAAATACTACGCCGTAGAAATATGAAAACGGCGCTTTCACTCTGAAGTATCAAATACTACGCCGTAGAAATATGAAAACGGCGCTTTCACTCTGAAGTATCAAATACTACGCTGTAGAAATTTGAAAACGGGGCTTTCACTCTGAAGTATCAAATACTACGCCTTAGAAATTTGAAAACGGCGCTTTCACTCTGAAGTATCAAATACTACGCCGTAGAAATATGAAAACGGCGCTTTCACTCTGAAGTATCAAATACTACGCCGGATCAATTTGAAAACGGGGCTTTCACTCTGAAGTATCAAATACTACGCCGTAGAAATTTGAAAACGGCGCTTTCACTCTGAAGTATCAAATACTACGCCGGATCAATTTGAAAACGGGGCTTTCACTCTGAAGTATCAAATACTACGCCGTAGAAATTTGAAAACGGGGCTTTCACTCTGAAGTATCAAATACTACGCCGTAGAAATTTGAAAACGGGGCTTTCACTCTGAAGTATCAAATACTACGCAGTAGAAATTTGAAAACGGCGCTTTCACTCTGAAGTATCAAATACTACGCCGGATCAATTTGAAAACGGGGCTTTCACTCTGAAGTATCAAATACTACGCCGTAGAAATTTGAAAACGGGGCTTTCACTCTGAAGTATCAAATACTACGCCGTAGAAATTTGAAAACGGCGCTTTCACTCTGAAGTATCAAATACTACGCCGGATCAATTTGAAAACGGGGCTTTCACTCTGAAGTATCAAATACTACGCCGTAGAAATTTGAAAACGGCGCTTTCACTCTGAAGTATCAAATACTACGCCTTAGAAATTTGAAAATGGGGCTTTCACTCTGAAGTATCAAATACTACACCGTAGAAATTTGTAAACGGCGCTTTCACTCTGAAGTATCAAATACTACGCCTTAGAAATTTGAAAATGGGGCTTTCACTCTGAAGTATCAAATACTACGCCGTAGAAATTTGTAAACGGCGCTTTCACTCTGAAGTATCAAATACTACGCCGTAGAAATTTGTAAACGGCGCTTTCACTCTGAAGTATCAAATACTACGCCGGATCAATTTGAAAACGGGGCTTTCACTCTGAAGTATCAAATACTACGCCGTAGAAATTTGTAAACGGCGCTTTCACTCTGAAGTATCAAATACTACGCCGGATCAATTTGAAAACGAGGCTTTCACTCTGAAGTATCAAATACTACGCCGTAGAAATTTGAAAACGGCGCTTTCACTCTGAAGTATCAAATACTACGCAGTAGAAATTTGAAAACGGCGCTTTCACTCTGAAGTATCAAATACTACGCCGTAGAAATTTGAAAACGGCGCTTTCACTCTGAAGTATCAAATACTACGCCGTAGAAATTTGAAAACGGCGCTTTCACTCTGAAGTATCAAATACTACGCCGTAGAAATTTGAAAACGGCGCTTTCACTCTGAAGTATCAAATACTACGCAGTAGAAATTTGAAAACGGCGCTTTCACTCTGAAGTATCAAATACTACGCAGTAGAAATTTGAAAACGGCGCTTTCACTCTGAAGTATCAAATACTACGCAGTAGAAATTTGAAAACGGCGCTTTCACTCTGAAGTATCAAATACTACGCCTTAGAAATTTGAAAACGGCGCTTTCACTCTGAAGTATCAAATACTACGCAGTAGAAATTTGAAAACGGCGCTTTCACTCTGAAGTATCAAATACTACGCCGTAGAAATTTGAAAACGGCGCTTTCACTCTGAAGTATCAAATACTACGCCTTAGAAATTTGAAAATGGCGCTTTCACTCTGAAGTATCAAATACTACGCCGTAGAAATTTGAAAACGGCGCTTTCACTCTGAAGTATCAAATACTACGCAGTAGAAATTTGAAAACGGCGCTTTCACTCTGAAGTATCAAATACTACGCCGTAGAAATTTGAAAACGGCGCTTTCACTCTGAAGTATCAAATACTACGCCTTAGAAATTTGAAAATGGCGCTTTCACTCTGAAGTATCAAATACTACGCCGTAGAAATTTGAAAACGGCGCTTTCACTCTGAAGTATCAAATACTACGCCGTAGAAATTTGAAAACGGCGCTTTCACTCTGAAGTATCAAATACTACGCAGTAGAAATTTGAAAACGGCGCTTTCACTCTGAAGTATCAAATACTACGCAGTAGAAATTTGAAAACGGCGCTTTCACTCTGAAGTATCAAATACTACGCCTTAGAAATTTGAAAATGGCGCTTTCACTCTGAAGTATCAAATACTACGCCTTAGAAATTTGAAAACGGCGCTTTCACTCTGAAGTATCAAATGCTACGCCGTAGAAATATGAAAACGACGCTTTCACTCTGAAGTATCAAATACTACGCCGTAGAAATTTGAAAACGGCGCTTTCACTCTGAAGTATCAAATACTACGCCGGATCAATTTGAAAACGGCGCTTTCACTCTGAAGTATCAAATACTACGCCGGATCAATTTGAAAACGGCGCTTTCACTCTGAAGTATCAAATACTACGCCGTAGAAATTTGAAAACGGCGCTTTCACTCTGAAGTATCAAATACTACGCCGTAGAAATTTGAAAACGGCGCTTTCACTCTGAAGTATCAAATACTACGCCGTAGAAATTTGAAAACGGCGCTTTCACTCTGAAGTATCAAATACTACGCCGTAGAAATTTGAAAACGGCGCTTTCACTCTGAAGTATCAAATACTACGCAGTAGAAATTTGAAAACGGCGCTTTCACTCTGAAGTATCAAATACTACGCCTTAGAAATTTGAAAATGGGGCTTTCACTCTGAAGTATCAAATACTAGGCCGTAGAAATTTGAAAACGGCGCTTTCACTCTGAAGTATCAAATACTACGCCGGATCAATTTGAAAACGGCGCTTTCACTCTGAAGTAACAAATACTACGCAGTAGAAATTTGAAAACGGCGCTTTCACTCTGAAGTATCAAATACTACGCCGTAGAAATTTGTAAACGGCGCTTTCACTCTGAAGTATCAAATACTACGCCTTAGAAATTTGAAAACGGCGCTTTCACTCTGAAGTATCAAATACTACGCCGTAGAAATTTGAAAACGGCGCTTTCACTCTGAAGTATCAAATACTACGCCTTAGAAATTTGAAAACGGCGCTTTCACTCTGAAGTATCAAATACTACGCCGTAGAAATTTGAAAACGGCGCTTTCACTCTGAAGTATCAAATACTACGCCGGATCAATTTGAAAACGGCGCTTTCACTCTGAAGTATCAAATACTAGGCCGTAGAAATTTGAAAACGGCGCTTTCACTCTGAAGTATCAAATACTACGCCGTAGAAATTTGAAAACGGCGCTTTCACTCTGAAGTATCAAATACTACGCCGGAGAAATTTGAAAACGGGGCTTTCACTCTGAAGTATCAAATACTACGCCGGAGAAATTTGAAAACGGGGCTTTCACTCTGAAGTATCAAATACTACGCCGTAGAAATTTGAAAACGGCGCTTTCACTCTGAAGTATCAAATACTACGCCGGAGAAATTTGAAAACGGGGCTTTCACTCTGAAGTATCAAATACTAGGCCGTAGAAATTTGAAAACGGCGCTTTCACTCTGAAGTATCAAATACTACGCCGTAGAAATTTGAAAACGGGGCTTTCACTCTGAGATATCAAATACTACGCCGGATCAATTTGAAAACGGCGCTTTCACTCTGAAGTATCAGATACTACGCCGTAGAAATATGAAAACGGCGCTTTCACTGTGAAGTATCAAATACTACGCTGTAGAAATTTGAAAACGGCGCTTTCACTCTGAAGTCACAAATACTACGCCGTAGAAATTTGAAAACGGCGCTTTCACTCTGAAGTATCAAATACTACGCCGTAGAAATTTGAAAACGGCGCTTTCACTCTGAAGTATCAAATACTACGCCGTAGAAATTTGAAAACGGCGCTTTCACTCTAAAGTATCAAATACTACGCAGTAGAAATTTGAAAACGGCGCTTTCACTCTGAAGTATCAAATACTACGCCGTAGAAATTTGAAAACGGCGCTTTCACTCTGAAGTATCAAATACTACGCAGTAGAAATTTGAAAACGGCGCTTTCACTCTGAAGTATCAAATACTACGCCGTAGAAATTTGAAAACGGCGCTTTCACTCTAAAGTATCAAATACTACGCAGTAGAAATTTGAAAACGGCGCTTTCACTCTGAAGTACCAAATACTACGCCGTAGAAATTTGAAAACGGGGCTTTCACTCTGAAGTATCAAGTACTACGTACGCCGTAAAAATTTGAAAACGGGGCTTTCACTCTGAAGTATCAAATACTACGCCGTAGAAATTTGAAAACGGCGCTTTCACTCTGAAGTATCAAATACTACGCCGTAGAAATTTGAAAACGGCGCTTTCACTCTGAAGTATCAAATACTACGCCGTAGAAATTTGAAAACGGGGCTTTCACTCTGAAGTATCAAATACTACGCCGTAGAAATTTGAAAACGGGGCTTTCACTCTGAAGTATCAAATACTACGCCGTAGAAATTTGAAAACGGCGCTTTCACTCTGAAGTATCAAATACTACGCCGTAGAAATTTGAAAACGGGGCTTACACTCTGAAGTATCAAATACTACGCCGGAGAAATTTGAAAACGGGGCTTTCACTCTGTAGTATCAAATACTACGCCGTAGAAATTTGAAAACGGGGCTTTCACTCTGAAGTATCAAATACTACGCCGTAGAAATTTGAAAACGGCGCTTTCACTCTGAAGTATCAAATACTACGCCGTAGAAATTTGAAAACGGCGCTTTCACTCTGAAGTATCAAATACTACGCCGTAGAAATATGAAAACGGCGCTTTCACTTTGAGGTATCAAATACTACGCCGGATAAATTTGAAAACGGGGCTTTCACTCTGAAGTATCAAATACTACGCCGTAGAAATTTGAAAACGGGGCTTTCACTCTGAAGTATCAAATACTACGCCGGAGAAATTTGAAAACGGGGCTTTCACTCTGTAGTATCAAATACTACGCCGTAGAAATTTGAAAACGGGGCTTTCACTCTGAAGTATCAAATACTACGCCGTAGAAATTTGAAAACGGCGCTTTCACTCTGAAGTATCAAATACTACGCCGTAGAAATTTGAAAACGGGGCTTACACTCTGAAGTATCAAATACTACGCCGGAGAAATTTGAAAACGGGGCTTTCACTCTGTAGTATCAAATACTATGCCGTAGAAATTTGAAAACGGGGCTTTCACTCTGAAGTATCAAATACTACGCCGTAGAAATTTGAAAACGGCGCTTTCACTCTGAAGGATCAAATACTACGCAGTAGAAATTTGAAAACGGCGCTTTCACTCTGAAGTATCAAATACTACGCCGTAGAAATATGAAAACGGCGCTTTCACTTTGAGGTATCAAATACTACGCCGGATAAATTTGAAAACGGGGCTTTCACTCTGAAGTATCAAATACTACGCCGTAGAAATTTGAAAACGGCGCTTTCACTCTGAAGTATCAAATACTACGCCGTAGAAATTTGAAAACGGCGCTTTCACTCTGAAGTATCAAATACTACGCCGTAGAAATTTGAAAACGGCGCTTTCACTCTGAAGTATCAAATACTACGCCGTAGAAATTTGAAAACGGCGCTTTCACTCTGAAGTATCAGATACTACGCCGTAGAAATTTGAAAACGGCGCTTTCACTCTGAAGTATCAAATACTACGCCGTAGAAATTTGAAAACGGGGCTTTCACTCTGAAGTATCAAATACTACGCCGGAGAAATTTGAAAACGGGGCTTTCACTCTGAAGTATCAAATACTACGCCGTAGAAATTTGAAAACGGCGCTTTCACTCTGAAGTATCAAATACTACGCCGTAGAAATTTGAAAACGGGGCTTTCACTCTGAAGTATCAAATACTACACCGGAGAAATTTGAAAACGGGGCTTTCACTCTGAAGTATCAAATACTACGCCGTAGAAATATGAAAACGGGGCTTTCACTCTGAAGTATCAAATACTACGCCGGAGAAATTTGAAAACGGCGCTTTCACTCTGAAGTATCAAATACTACGCCGTAGAAATTTGAAAACGGCGCTTTCACTCTGAACTATCAAATACTACGCCGTAGAAATTTGAAAACGGCGCTTTCACTCTGAACTATCAAATACTACGCCGTAGAAATTTGAAAACGGGGCTTTCACTCTGAAGTATCAAATACTACGCAGTAGAAATTTGAAAACGGGGCTTTCACTCCGAAGTATCAAATACTACGCCGTAGAAATTTGAAAACGGCGCTTTCACTCTGAAGTATCAAATACTACGCCGTAGAAATTTGAAAACGGCGCTTTCACTCTGAAGTATCAAATACTACGCCGTAGAAATTTGAAAACGGCGCTTTCACTCTGAAGTATCAAATACTACGCCGTAGAAATTTGAAAACGGCGCTTTCACTCTGAAATATCAAATACTACGCCGTAGAAATTTGAAAACGGCGCTTTCACTCTGAAGTATCAAATACTACGCCGTAGAAATTTGAAAACGGGGCTTTCACTCTGAAGTATCAAATACTACGCCGTAGAAATTTGAAAACGGCGCTTTCACTCTGAAGTATCAAATACTACGCCGTAGAAATTTGAAAACGGCGCTTTCACTCTGAAGTATCAAATACTACGCCGTAGAAATTTGAAAACGGCGCTTTCACTCTGAAGTATCAAATACTACGCCGTAGAAATTTGAAAACGGCGCTTTCACTCTGAAGTATCAAATACTACGCCGTAGAAATTTGAAAACGGCGCTTTCACTCTGAAGTATCAAATACTACGCCGTAGAAATTTGAAAACGGCGCTTTCACTCTGAAGTATCAAATACTACGCCGTAGAAATTTGAAAACGGCGCTTTCACTCTGAAGTATCAAATACTACGCCGTAGAAATTTGAAAACGGCGCTTTCACTCTGAAGTATCAAATACTACGCCGTAGAAATTTGAAAACGGCGCTTTCACTCTGAAGTATCAAATACTACGCCGTAGAAATTTGAAAACGGCGCTTTCACTCTGAAGTATCAAATACTACGCCGTAGAAATTTGAAAACGGGGCTTTCACTCTGAAGTATCAAATACTACGCCGGAGAAATTTGAAAACGGAGCTTTCACTCTGAAGTATCAAATACTACCCCGTAGAAATTTGAAAACGGGGCTTTCACTCTGAAGTATCAAATACTACGCCGTAGAAATTTGAAAACGGCGCTTTCACTCTGAAGTATCAAATACTACGCTGTAGAAATTTGAAAACGGGGCTTTCACTCTGAAGTATCAAATTCTACGCCGTAGAAATTTGAAAACGGCGCTTTCACTCTGAAGTATCAAATACTACGCAGTAGAAATTTGAAAACGGCGCTTTCACTCTGAAATATGAAATACTACGCCTTAGAAATTTGAAAATGGGGCTTTCACTCTGAAGTATCAAATACTACGCAGTAGAAATTTGAAAACGGCGCTTTCACTCTGAAGTATGAAATACTACGCCTTAGAAATTTGAAAATGGGGCTTTCACTCTGAAGTATCAAATACTACGCCGGAGAAATTTGAAAACGGCGCTTTCACTCTGAAGTATCAAATACTAGGCCGTAGAAATTTGAAAACGGCGCTTTCACTCTGAAGTATCAAATACTACGCCGTAGAAATTTGAAAACGGCGCTTTCACTCTGAAGTATCAAATACTACGCCGGAGAAATTTGAAAACGGGGCTTTCACTCTGAAGTATCAAATAGTAGGCCGTAGAAATTTGAAAACGGCGCTTTCACTCTGAAGTATCAAATACTACGCCGTAGAAATTTGAAAACGGCGCTTTCACTCTGAAGTATCAAATACTACGCCGTAGAAATTTGAAAACGGCGCTTTCACTCTGAAGTATCAAATACTACGCCGGAGAAATTTGAAAACGAGGCTTTCACTCTGAAGTATCAAATACTACGCTGTAGAAATTTGAAAACGGCGCTTTCACTCTGAACTATGAAATACTACGCCGTAGAAATTTGAAAACGGCGCTTTCACTCTGAAGTATCAAATACTACGCCGGAGAAATTTGAAAACGAGGCTTTCACTCTGAAGTATCAAATACTACGCTGTAGAAATTTGAAAACGGCGCTTTCACTCTGAAGTATCAAATACTACGCCGTAGAAATTTGAAAACGGCGCTTTCACTCTGAAGTATCAAATACTACGCCGTAGAAATTTGAAAACGGCGCTTTCACTCTGAAGTATCAAATACTACGCCGTAGAAATTTGAAAACGGCGCTTTCACTCTGAAGTATCAAATACTACGCCGTAGAAATTTGAAAACGGCGCTTTCACTCTGAAGTATCAAATACTACGCCGTAGAAATTTGAAAACGGCGCTTTCACTCTGAAGTATCAAATACTACGCCGTAGAAATTTGAAAACGGCGCTTTCACTCTGAAGTATCAAATACTACGCCGTAGAAATTTGAAAACGGGGCTTTCACTCTGAAGTATCAAATACTACGCCGGAGAAATTTGAAAACGGAGCTTTCACTCTGAAGTATCAAATACTACCCCGTAGAAATTTGAAAACGGGGCTTTCACTCTGAAGTATCAAATACTACGCCGTAGAAATTTGAAAACGGCGCTTTCACTCTGAAGTATCAAATACTACGCTGTAGAAATTTGAAAACGGGGCTTTCACTCTGAAGTATCAAATTCTACGCCGTAGAAATTTGAAAACGGCGCTTTCACTCTGAAGTATCAAATACTACGCAGTAGAAATTTGAAAACGGCGCTTTCACTCTGAAATATGAAATACTACGCCTTAGAAATTTGAAAATGGGGCTTTCACTCTGAAGTATCAAATACTACGCAGTAGAAATTTGAAAACGGCGCTTTCACTCTGAAGTATGAAATACTACGCCTTAGAAATTTGAAAATGGGGCTTTCACTCTGAAGTATCAAATACTACGCCGGAGAAATTTGAAAACGGCGCTTTCACTCTGAAGTATCAAATACTAGGCCGTAGAAATTTGAAAACGGCGCTTTCACTCTGAAGTATCAAATACTACGCCGTAGAAATTTGAAAACGGCGCTTTCACTCTGAAGTATCAAATACTACGCCGGAGAAATTTGAAAACGGGGCTTTCACTCTGAAGTATCAAATAGTAGGCCGTAGAAATTTGAAAACGGCGCTTTCACTCTGAAGTATCAAATACTACGCCGTAGAAATTTGAAAACGGCGCTTTCACTCTGAAGTATCAAATACTACGCCGTAGAAATTTGAAAACGGCGCTTTCACTCTGAAGTATCAAATACTACGCCGGAGAAATTTGAAAACGAGGCTTTCACTCTGAAGTATCAAATACTACGCTGTAGAAATTTGAAAACGGCGCTTTCACTCTGAACTATGAAATACTACGCCGTAGAAATTTGAAAACGGCGCTTTCACTCTGAAGTATCAAATACTACGCCGGAGAAATTTGAAAACGAGGCTTTCACTCTGAAGTATCAAATACTACGCTGTAGAAATTTGAAAACGGCGCTTTCACTCTGAAGTATCAAATACTACGCCGTAGAAATTTGAAAACGGCGCTTTCACTCTGAAGTATCAAATACTACGCCGTAGAAATTTGAAAACGGCGCTTTCACTCTGAAGTATCAAATACTACGCCGTAGAAATTTGAAAACGGCGCTTTCACTCTGAAGTATCAAATACTACGCCGTAGAAATTTGAAAACGGCGCTTTCACTCTGAAGTATCAAATACTACGCCGTAGAAATTTGAAAACGGCGCTTTCACTCTGAAGTATCAAATACTACGCCGTAGAAATTTGAAAACGGCGCTTTCACTCTGAAGTATCAAATACTACACCGTAGAAATTTGAAAACGGCGCTTTCACTCTGAAGTATCAAATACTACGCCGTAGAAATTTGAAAACGGCGCTTTCACTCTGAAGTATCAAATACTACACCGTAGAAATTTGAAAACGGCGCTTTCACTCTGAAGTATCAAATACTACACCGTAGAAATTTGAAAACGGCGCTTTCACTCCGAAGTATCAAATACTACGCCGTAGAAATATGAAAACGGCGCTTTCACTCTGAAGTATCAAATACTACGCCGGAGAAATTTGAAAACGGAGCTTTCACTCTGAAGTATCAAATACTACCCCGTAGAAATTTGAAAACGGGGCTTTCACTCTGAAGTATCAAATACTACGCCGTAGAAATTTGAAAACGGCGCTTTCACTCTGAAGTATCAAATACTACGCTGTAGAAATTTGAAAACGGGGCTTTCACTCTGAAGTATCAAATTCTACGCCGTAGAAATTTGAAAACGGCGCTTTCACTCTGAAGTATCAAATACTACGCAGTAGAAATTTGAAAACGGGGTTTCACTCTGAAGTATCAAATACTACGCCTTAGAAATTTGAAAATGGGGCTTTCACTCTGAAGTATCAAATACTACGCCGGAGAAATTTGAAAACGGCGCTTTCACTCTGAAGTATCAAATACTAGGCCGTAGAAATTTGAAAACGGCGCTTTCACTCTGAAGTATCAAATACTACGCCGTAGAAATTTGAAAACGGCGCTTTCACTCTGAAGTATCAAATACTACGCCGGAGAAATTTGAAAACGGGGCTTTCACTCTGAAGTATCAAATACTAGGCCGTAGAAATTTGAAAACGGCGCTTTCACTCTGAAGTATCAAATACTACGCCGTAGAAATTTGAAAACGGCGCTTTCACTCTGAAGTATCAAATACTACGCCGTAGAAATTTGAAAACGGCGCTTTCACTCTGAAGTATCAAATACTACGCCGGAGAAATTTGAAAACGAGGCTTTCACTCTGAAGTATCAAATACTACGCTGTAGAAATTTGAAAACGGGGCTTTCACTCTGAAGTATCAAATACTACGCCGTAGAAATTTGAAAACGGCGCTTTCACTCTGAAGTATGAAATACTACGCCGTAGAAATTTGAAAACGGCGCTTTCACTCTGAAGTATCAAATACTACGCCGGAGAAATTTGAAAACGAGGCTTTCACTCTGAAGTATCAAATACTACGCTGTAGAAATTTGAAAACGGCGCTTTCACTCTGAAGTATCAAATACTACGCCGTAGAAATTTGAAAACGGGGCTTTCACTCTGAAGTATCAAATACTACGCCGTAGAAATTTGAAAACGGCGCTTTCACTCTGAAGTATCAAATACTACGCCGTAGAAATTTGAAAACTGCGCTTTCACTCTGAAGTATCAAATACTACGCCGTAGAAATTTGAAAACGGGGTTTCACTCGGAAGTATCAAATACTACGCCGTAGAAATTTGAAAACGGCGCTTTCACTCTGAAGTATCAAATACTACGCAGTAGAAATTTATAAAACGGGGCTTTCACTCTGAAGTATCAAATACTACGCCGTAGAAATTTGAAAACGGGGTTTCACTCTGAAGTATCAAATACTACGCCGTAGAAATTTGAAAACGGGGTTTCACTCTGAAGTATCAAATACTACGCCGTAGAAATTTGAAAACGGGGCTTTCACTCTGAAGTATCAAATACTAAACCGTAGAAATTTGAAAACGGCGCTTTCACTCTGAAGTATCAAATACTACGCTGTAGAAATTTGAAAACGGGGCTTTCACTCTGAAGTATCAAATACTAAACCGTAGAAATTTGAAAACGGCGCTTTCACTCTGAAGTATCAAATACTACGCTGTAGAAATTTGAAAACGGGGCTTTCACTCTGAAGTATCAAATACTAGGCCGTAGAAATTTGAAAACGGCGCTTTCACTCTGAAGTATCAAATACTACGCCGTAGAAATTTGAAAACGGCGCTTTCACTCTGAAGTATCAAATACTACGCCGTAGAAATTTGAAAACGGCGCTTTCACTCTGAAGTATCAAATACTACGCCGGAGAAATTTGAAAACGAGGCTTTCACTCTGAAGTATCAAATACTACGCTGTAGAAATTTGAAAACGGCGCTTTCACTCTGAAGTATGAAATACTACGCCGTAGAAATTTGAAAACGGCGCTTTCACTCTGAAGTATCAAATACTACGCCGGAGAAATTTGAAAACGAGGCTTTCACTCTGAAGTATCAAATACTACGCTGTAGAAATTTGAAAACGGCGCTTTCACTCTGAAGTATCAAATACTACGCCGTAGAAATTTGAAAACGGGGCTTTCACTCTGAAGTATCAAAAACTACGCCGTAGAAATTTGAAAACGGCGCTTTCACTCTGAAGTATCAAATACTACGCCGTAGAAATTTGAAAACTGCGCTTTCACTCTGAAGTATCAAATACTACGCCGTAGAAATTTGAAAACGGGGTTTCACTCGGAAGTATCAAATACTACGCCGTAGAAATTTGAAAACGGCGCTTTCACTCTGAAGTATCAAATACTACGCAGTAGAAATTTATAAAACGGGGCTTTCACTCTGAAGTATCAAATACTACGCCGTAGAAATTTGAAAACGGGGTTTCACTCTGAAGTATCAAATACTACGCCGTAGAAATTTGAAAACGGGGTTTCACTCTGAAGTATCAAATACTACGCCGTAGAAATTTGAAAACGGGGCTTTCACTCTGAAGTATCAAATACTAAACCGTAGAAATTTGAAAACGGCGCTTTCACTCTGAAGTATCAAATACTACGCTGTAGAAATTTGAAAACGGGGCTTTCACTCTGAAGTATCAAATACTAAACCGTAGAAATTTGAAAACGGCGCTTTCACTCTGAAGTATCAAATACTACGCTGTAGAAATTTGAAAACGGCGCTTTCACTCTGAAGTATCAAATACTACGCTGTAGAAATTTGAAAACGGCGCTTTCACTCTAAAGTATCAAATACTACGCCGTAGAAATTTGAAAACGGCGCTTTCACTCTGAAGTATCAAATACTACGCCGGAGAAATTTGAAAACGGCGCGTTCACTCTGAAGTATCAAATACTACGCTGTAGAAATTTGAAAACGGGGCTTTCACTCTGAAATATCAAATACTACGCCGTAGAAATTTGAAAACGGCGCTTTCACTCTAAAATATCAAATACTACGCCGTAGAAATTTGAAAACGGCGCTTTCACTCTGAAATATCAAATACTACGCCATAGAAATTTGAAAACGGCGCTTTCACTCTGAAATATCAAATACTACGCCATAGAAATTTGAAAACGGCGCTTTCACTCTGAAATATCAAATACTACGCCGTAGAAATTTGAAAACGGGGCTTTCACTCTGAAATATCAAATACTACGCCATAGAAATTTGAAAACGGCGCTTTCACTCTGAAGTATCAAATACTACGCCGTAGAAATTTGAAAACGGGGCTTTCACTCTGAAGTATCAAATACTACGCCGGAGAAATTTGAAAACGGCGCTTTCACTCTGCAGTATCAAATACTACGCTGTAGAAATTTGAAAACGGCGCTTTCACTCTGAAGTATCAAATACTACGCCGTAGAAATTTGAAAACGGGGCTTTCACTCTGAAGTATCAAATACTACGCAGTAGAAATTTGAAAACGGCGCTTTCACTCTGAAGTATCAAATACTACGCCGTAGAAATTTGAAAACGGCGCTTTCACTCTGAAGTATCAAATACTACGCAGTAGAAATTTGAAAACGGCGCTTTCACTCTGAAGTATCAAATACTACGCTGTAGAAATTTGAAAACGGCGCTTTCACTCTGAAGTATCAAATACTACGCCGTAGAAATTTGAAAACGGCGCTTTCACTCTGAAGTATCAAATACTACGCCGTAGAAATTTGAAAACGGCGCTTTCACTCTGAAGTATCAAATACTACGCCGTAGAAATTTGAAAACGGCGCTTTCACTCTGAAGTATCAAATACTACGCTGTAGAAATTTGAAAACGGGGCTTTCACTCTGAAGTATCAAATACTACGCCGTAGAAATTTGAAAACGGCGCTTTCACTCTGAAGTATCAAATACTACGCCGTAGAAATTTGAAAACGGCGCTTTCACTCCGAAGTATCAAATACTACGCCGTAGAAATTTGAAAACGGGGCTTTCACTCTGAAGTATCAAATACTACGCAGTAGAAATTTGAAAACGGGGCTTTCACTCTGAAGTATCAAATACTACGCCGTAGAAATATGAAAACGGGGCTTTCACTCTGAAGTATCAAATACTACGCCGTGGAAATTTGAAAACGGCGCTTTCACTCTGAAGTATCAAATACTACGCCGTAGAAATTTGAAAACGGCGCTTTCACTCTGAAGTATCAAATACTACGCCGTAGAAATTTGAAAACGGCGCTTTCACTCTGAAGTATCAAATACTACGCTGTAGAAATTTGAAAACGGGGCTTTCACTCTGAAGTATCAAATACTACGCCGTAGAAATTTGAAAACGGCGCTTTCACTCTGAAGTATCAAATACTACGCCGTAGAAATTTGAAAACGACGCTTTCACTCCGAAGTATCAAATACTACGCCGTAGAAATTTGAAAACGGGGCTTTCACTCTGAAGTATCAAATACTACGCAGTAGAAATTTGAAAACGGGGCTTTCACTCTGAAGTATCAAATACTACGCCATAGAAATATGAAAACGGGGCTTTCACTCTGAAGTATCAAATACTACGCCGTGGAAATTTGAAAACGGCGCTTTCACTCTGAAGTATCAAATACTACGCCGTAGAAATTTGAAAACGGGGCTTTCACTCTGAAGTATCAAATACTACGCCGTAGAAATATGAAAACGGGGCTTTCACTCTGAAGTATCAAATACTACGCCGTAGAAATTTAAAAACGGCGCTTTCACTCTGAAGTATCAAATACTACGCCGTAGAAATTTGAAAACGGGGCTTTCACTCTGAAGTATCAAATACTACGCCGTAGAAATTTAAAAACGGGGCTTTCACTCTGAAGTATCAAATACTACGCCGTAGAAATTTAAAAACGGCGCTTTCACTCGGAAGTATCAAATACTGCGCCGTAGAAATATGAAAACGGGGCTTTCACTCTGAAGTATCAAATACTACGCCGTAGAAATTTAAAAACGGCGCTTTCACTCTGAAGTATCAAATACTACGCCGTAGAAATTTGAAAACGGGGCTTTCACTCTGAAGTATCAAATACTACGCCGTAGAAATTTAAAAACGGCGCTTTCACTCTGAAGTATCAAATACTACGCCGTAGAAATTTGAAAACGGGGCTTTCACTCTGAAGTATCAAATACTACGCAGTAGAAATTTGAAAACGGCGGTTTCACTCTGAAGTATCAAATACTACGCCGTAGAAATTTGAAAACGGCGCTTTCACTCTGAAGTATCAAATACTACGCAGTAGAAATTTGAAAACGGCGCTTTCACTCTGAAGTATCAAATACTACGCTGTAGAAATTTGAAAACGGCGCTTTCACTCCGAAGTATCAAATACTACGCCGTAGAAATTTGAAAACGGCGCTTTCACTCTGAAGTATCAAATACTACGCCGTAGAAATTTGAAAACGGCGCTTTCACTCTGAAGTATCAAATACTACGCCGTAGAAATTTGAAAACGGCGCTTTCACTCTGAAGTATCAAATACTACGCTGTAGAAATTTGAAAACGGGGCTTTCACTCTGAAGTATCAAATACTACGCCGTAGAAATTTGAAAACGGCGCTTTCACTCTGAAGTATCAAATACTACGCCGTAGAAATTTGAAAACGGCGCTTTCACTCCGAAGTATCAAATACTACGCCGTAGAAATTTGAAAACGGGGCTTTCACTCTGAAGTATCAAATACTACGCAGTAGAAATTTGAAAACGGGGCTTTCACTCTGAAGTATCAAATACTACGCCGTAGAAATATGAAAACGGGGCTTTCACTCTGAAGTATCAAATACTACGCCGTGGAAATTTGAAAACGGCGCTTTCACTCTGAAGTATCAAATACTACGCCGTAGAAATTTGAAAACGGCGCTTTCACTCTGAAGTATCAAATACTACGCCGTAGAAATTTGAAAACGGCGCTTTCACTCTGAAGTATCAAATACTACGCTGTAGAAATTTGAAAACGGCGCTTTCACTCTGAAGTATCAAATACTACGCCGTAGAAATTTGAAAACGGCGCTTTCACTCTGAAGTATCAAATACTACGCCGTAGAAATTTGAAAACGGCGCTTTCACTCTGAAGTATCAAATACTACGCCGTAGAAATTTGAAAACGGGGTTTCACTCTGAAGTATCAAATACTACGCTGTAGAAATTTGAAAACGGGGCTTTCACTCTGAAGTATCAAATACTACGCCGTAGAAATTTGAAAACGGCGCTTTCACTCTGAAGTATCAAATACTACGCCGTAGAAATTTGAAAACGGCGCTTTCACTCCGAAGTATCAAATACTACGCCGTAGAAATTTGAAAACGGGGCTTTCACTCTGAAGTATCAAATACTACGCAGTAGAAATTTGAAAACGGGGCTTTCACTCTGAAGTATCAAATACTACGCCGTAGAAATATGAAAACGGGGCTTTCACTCTGAAGTATCAAATACTACGCCGTGGAAATTTGAAAACGGCGCTTTCACTCTGAAGTATCAAATACTACGCCGTAGAAATTTGAAAACGGCGCTTTCACTCTGAAGTATCAAATACTACGCCGTAGAAATTTGAAAACGGCGCTTTCACTCTGAAGTATCAAATACTACGCTGTAGAAATTTGAAAACGGCGCTTTCACTCTGAAGTATCAAATACTACGCCGTAGAAATTTGAAAACGGCGCTTTCACTCTGAAGTATCAAATACTACGCCGTAGAAATTTGAAAACGGCGCTTTCACTCTGAAGTATCAAATACTACGCCGTAGAAATTTGAAAACGGGGTTTCACTCTGAAGTATCAAATACTACGCTGTAGAAATTTGAAAACGGGGCTTTCACTCTGAAGTATCAAATACTACGCCGTAGAAATTTGAAAACGGCGCTTTCACTCTGAAGTATCAAATACTACGCCGTAGAAATTTGAAAACGGCGCTTTCACTCCGAAGTATCAAATACTACGCCGTAGAAATTTGAAAACGGGGCTTTCACTCTGAAGTATCAAATACTACGCAGTAGAAATTTGAAAACGGGGCTTTCACTCTGAAGTATCAAATACTACGCCGTAGAAATATGAAAACGGGGCTTTCACTCTGAAGTATCAAATACTACGCCGTGGAAATTTGAAAACGGCGCTTTCACTCTGAAGTATCAAATACTACGCCGTAGAAATTTGAAAACGGCGCTTTCACTCTGAAGTATCAAATACTACGCCGTAGAAATTTGAAAACGGCGCTTTCACTCTGAAGTATCAAATACTACGCTGTAGAAATTTGAAAACGGGGCTTTCACTCTGAAGTATCAAATACTACGCCGTAGAAATTTGAAAACGGCGCTTTCACTCTGAAGTATCAAATACTACGCCGTAGAAATTTGAAAACGGCGCTTTCACTCCGAAGTATCAAATACTACGCCGTAGAAATTTGAAAACGGGGCTTTCACTCTGAAGTATCAAATACTACGCAGTAGAAATTTGAAAACGGGGCTTTCACTCTGAAGTATCAAATACTACGCCGTAGAAATTTGAAAACGGGGTTTCACTCTGAAGTATCAAATACTACGCTGTAGAAATTTGAAAACGGGGCTTTCACTCTGAAGTATCAAATACTACGCCGTAGAAATTTGAAAACGGCGCTTTCACTCTGAAGTATCAAATACTACGCCGTAGAAATTTGAAAACGGCGCTTTCACTCCGAAGTATCAAATACTACGCCGTAGAAATTTGAAAACGGGGCTTTCACTCTGAAGTATCAAATACTACGCAGTAGAAATTTGAAAACGGGGCTTTCACTCTGAAGTATCAAATACTACGCCGTAGAAATATGAAAACGGGGCTTTCACTCTGAAGTATCAAATACTACGCCGTGGAAATTTGAAAACGGCGCTTTCACTCTGAAGTATCAAATACTACGCCGTAGAAATTTGAAAACGGCGCTTTCACTCTGAAGTATCAAATACTACGCCGTAGAAATTTGAAAACGGCGCTTTCACTCTGAAGTATCAAATACTACGCTGTAGAAATTTGAAAACGGCGCTTTCACTCTGAAGTATCAAATACTACGCCGTAGAAATTTGAAAACGGCGCTTTCACTCTGAAGTATCAAATACTACGCCGTAGAAATTTGAAAACGGCGCTTTCACTCTGAAGTATCAAATACTACGCCGTAGAAATTTGAAAACGGGGTTTCACTCTGAAGTATCAAATACTACGCTGTAGAAATTTGAAAACGGGGCTTTCACTCTGAAGTATCAAATACTACGCCGTAGAAATTTGAAAACGGCGCTTTCACTCTGAAGTATCAAATACTACGCCGTAGAAATTTGAAAACGGCGCTTTCACTCCGAAGTATCAAATACTACGCCGTAGAAATTTGAAAACGGGGCTTTCACTCTGAAGTATCAAATACTACGCAGTAGAAATTTGAAAACGGGGCTTTCACTCTGAAGTATCAAATACTACGCCGTAGAAATATGAAAACGGGGCTTTCACTCTGAAGTATCAAATACTACGCTGTAGAAATTTGAAAACGGCGCTTTCACTCTGAAGTATCAAATACTACGCCGTAGAAATTTGAAAACGGCGCTTTCACTCTGAAGTATCAAATACTACGCCGTAGAAATTTGAAAACGGCGCTTTCACTCTGAAGTATCAAATACTACGCCGTAGAAATTTGAAAACGGGGTTTCACTCTGAAGTATCAAATACTACGCTGTAGAAATTTGAAAACGGGGCTTTCACTCTGAAGTATCAAATACTACGCCGTAGAAATTTGAAAACGGCGCTTTCACTCTGAAGTATCAAATACTACGCCGTAGAAATTTGAAAACGGCGCTTTCACTCCGAAGTATCAAATACTACGCCGTAGAAATTTGAAAACGGGGCTTTCACTCTGAAGTATCAAATACTACGCAGTAGAAATTTGAAAACGGGGCTTTCACTCTGAAGTATCAAATACTACGCCGTAGAAATATGAAAACGGGGCTTTCACTCTGAAGTATCAAATACTACGCCGTGGAAATTTGAAAACGGCGCTTTCACTCTGAAGTATCAAATACTACGCCGTAGAAATTTGAAAACGGCGCTTTCACTCTGAAGTATCAAATACTACGCCGTAGAAATTTGAAAACGGCGCTTTCACTCTGAAGTATCAAATACTACGCTGTAGAAATTTGAAAACGGGGCTTTCACTCTGAAGTATCAAATACTACGCCGTAGAAATTTGAAAACGGCGCTTTCACTCTGAAGTATCAAATACTACGCCGTAGAAATTTGAAAACGGCGCTTTCACTCCGAAGTATCAAATACTACGCCGTAGAAATTTGAAAACGGGGCTTTCACTCTGAAGTATCAAATACTACGCAGTAGAAATTTGAAAACGGGGCTTTCACTCTGAAGTATCAAATACTACGCCGTAGAAATTTGAAAACGGGGTTTCACTCTGAAGTATCAAATACTACGCTGTAGAAATTTGAAAACGGGGCTTTCACTCTGAAGTATCAAATACTACGCCGTAGAAATTTGAAAACGGCGCTTTCACTCTGAAGTATCAAATACTACGCCGTAGAAATTTGAAAACGGCGCTTTCACTCCGAAGTATCAAATACTACGCCGTAGAAATTTGAAAACGGGGCTTTCACTCTGAAGTATCAAATACTACGCAGTAGAAATTTGAAAACGGGGCTTTCACTCTGAAGTATCAAATACTACGCCGTAGAAATATGAAAACGGGGCTTTCACTCTGAAGTATCAAATACTACGCCGTGGAAATTTGAAAACGGCGCTTTCACTCTGAAGTATCAAATACTACGCCGTAGAAATTTGAAAACGGCGCTTTCACTCTGAAGTATCAAATACTACGCCGTAGAAATTTGAAAACGGCGCTTTCACTCTGAAGTATCAAATACTACGCTGTAGAAATTTGAAAACGGCGCTTTCACTCTGAAGTATCAAATACTACGCCGTAGAAATTTGAAAACGGCGCTTTCACTCTGAAGTATCAAATACTACGCCGTAGAAATTTGAAAACGGCGCTTTCACTCTGAAGTATCAAATACTACGCCGTAGAAATTTGAAAACGGGGTTTCACTCTGAAGTATCAAATACTACGCTGTAGAAATTTGAAAACGGGGCTTTCACTCTGAAGTATCAAATACTACGCCGTAGAAATTTGAAAACGGCGCTTTCACTCTGAAGTATCAAATACTACGCCGTAGAAATTTGAAAACGGCGCTTTCACTCCGAAGTATCAAATACTACGCCGTAGAAATTTGAAAACGGGGCTTTCACTCTGAAGTATCAAATACTACGCAGTAGAAATTTGAAAACGGGGCTTTCACTCTGAAGTATCAAATACTACGCCGTAGAAATATGAAAACGGGGCTTTCACTCTGAAGTATCAAATACTACGCCGTGGAAATTTGAAAACGGCGCTTTCACTCTGAAGTATCAAATACTACGCCGTAGAAATTTGAAAACGGCGCTTTCACTCTGAAGTATCAAATACTACGCCGTAGAAATTTGAAAACGGCGCTTTCACTCTGAAGTATCAAATACTACGCTGTAGAAATTTGAAAACGGGGTTTTCACTCTGAAGTATCAAATACTACGCCGTAGAAATTTGAAAACGGCGCTTTCACTCTGAAGTATCAAATACTACGCCGTAGAAATTTGAAAACGGCGCTTTCACTCCGAAGTATCAAATACTACGCCGTAGAAATTTGAAAACGGGGCTTTCACTCTGAAGTATCAAATACTACGCAGTAGAAATTTGAAAACGGGGCTTTCACTCTGAAGTATCAAATACTACGCCGTAGAAATATGAAAACGGGGCTTTCACTCTGAAGTATCAAATACTACGCCGTGGAAATTTGAAAACGGCGCTTTCACTCTGAAGTATCAAATACTACGCCGTAGAAATTTGAAAACGGGGCTTTCACTCTGAAGTATCAAATACTACGCCGTAGAAATATGAAAACGGGGCTTTCACTCTGAAGTATCAAATACTACGCCGTAGAAATTTAAAAACGGCGCTTTCACTCTGAAGTATCAAATACTACGCCGTAGAAATTTGAAAACGGGGCTTTCACTCTGAAGTATCAAATACTACGCCGTAGAAATTTAAAAACGGGGCTTTCACTCTGAAGTATCAAATACTACGCCGTAGAAATTTAAAAACGGCGCTTTCACTCGGAAGTATCAAATACTACGCCGTAGAAATATGAAAACGGGGCTTTCACTCTGAAGTATCAAATACTACGCCGTAGAAATTTAAAAACGGCGCTTTCACTCTGAAGTATCAAATACTACGCCGTAGAAATTTGAAAACGGGGCTTTCACTCTGAAGTATCAAATACTACGCCGTAGAAATTTAAAAACGGCGCTTTCACTCTGAAGTATCAAATACTACGCCGTAGAAATTTAAAAACGGCGCTTTCACTCTGAAGTATCAAATACTACGCCGTAGAAATATGAAAACGGCGCTTTTACTCTGAAGTATCAAATACTACGCCGTAGAAATTTGAAAACGGCGCTTTCACTCTGAAGTATCAAATACTACGCCGTAGAAATTTGAAAACGGCGCTTTCACTCTGAAGTATCAAATACTACGCCGTAGAAATTTGAAAACGGCGCTTTCACTCTGAAGTATCAAATACTACGCCGTAGAAATATGAAAACGGCGCTTTTACTCTGAAGTATCAAATACTACGCCGTAGAAATTTGAAAACGGCGCTTTCACTCTGAAGTATCAAATACTACGCCGTAGAAATTTGAAAACGGGGCTTTCACTCTGAAGTATCAAATACTACGCCGTAGAAATTTGAAAACGGGGCTTTCACTCTGAAGTATCAAATACTACGCCGTAGAAATTTGAAAACGGCGCTTTCACTCTGAAGTATCAAATACTACGCCGTAGAAATTTGAAAACGGCGCTTTCACTCTGAAGTATCAAATACTACGCCGGATCAATTTGAAAACGGGGCTTTCACTCTGAAGTATCAAATACTACGCCGGATCAATTTGAAAACGGCGCTTTCACTCTGAAGTATCAAATACTACGCCGTAGAAATTTGAAAACGGCGCTTTCACTCTGAAGTATCAAATACTACGCCGTAGAAATTTGAAAACGGCGCTTTCACTCTGAAGTATCAAATACTACGCCGGATCAATTTGAAAACGGCGCTTTCACTCTGAAGTATCAAATACTACGCCGTAGAAATATGAAAACGGCGCTTTTACTCTGGAGTATCAAATACTACGCCGTAGAAATATGAAAACGGCGCTTTCACTCTGAAGTATCAAATACTACGCCGTAGAAATATGAAAACGGCGCTTTCACTCTGAAGTATCAAATACTACGCCGTAGAAATTTGAAAACGGCGCTTTCACTCTGAAGTATCAAATACTACGCCGTAGAAATTTGAAAACGGCGCTTTCACTCTGAAGTATCAAATACTACGCCGTAGAAATATGAAAACGGCGCTTTCACTCTGAAGTATCAAATACTACGCCGTAGAAATTTGAAAACGGCGCTTTCACTCTGAAGTATCAAATACTACGCCGGATCAATTTGAAAACGGCGCTTTCACTCTGAAGTATCAAATACTACGCCGGATCAATTTGAAAACGGCGCTTTCACTCTGAAGTATCAAATACTACGCCGTAGAAATTTGAAAACGGCGCTTTCACTCTGAAGTATCAAATACTACGCCGTAGAAATTTGAAAACGGCGCTTTCACTCTGAAGTATCAAATACTACGCCGTAGAAATATGAAAACGGCGCTTTCACTCTGAAGTATCAAATACTACGCCGTAGAAATTTGAAAACGGCGCTTTCACTCTGAAGTATCAAATACTACGCCGGATCAATTTGAAAACGGCGCTTTCACTCTGAAGTATCAAATACTACGCCGTAGAAATTTGAAAACGGCGCTTTCACTCTGAAGTATCAAATACTACGCCGTAGAAATTTGAAAACGGCGCTTTCACTTTGAGGTATCAAATACTACGCCGGAGAAATTTGAAAACGGGGCTTTCACTCTGAAGTATCAAATACTACGCCGGATCAATTTGAAAACGGCGCTTTCACTCTGAAGTATCAAATACTACGCTGTAGAAATTTGAAAACGGCGCTTTCACTCTGAAGTATCAAATACTACGCCGTAGAAATATGAAAACGGCGCTTTCACTTTGAGGTATCAAATACTACGCCGGAGAAATTTGAAAACGGGGCTTTCACTCTGAAGTATCAAATACTACGCCGTAGAAATATGAAAACGGCGCTTTCACTCTGAAGTATCAAATACTACGCCGTAGAAATTTGAAAACGGGGCTTTCACTCTGAAGTATCAAATACTACGCCGGAGAAATTTGAAAACGGCGCTTTCACTCTGAAGTATCAAATACTACGCCGTAGAAATTTGAAAACGGGGCTTTCACTCTGAAGTATCAAATACTACGCCGTAGAAATTTGAAAACGGGGCTTTCACTCTGAAGTATCAAATACTACGCCGTAGAAATTTGAAAACGGCGCTTTCACTCTGAAGTATCAAATACTACGCCGGAGAAATTTGAAAACGGCGCTTTCACTCTGAAGTATCAAATACTACGCCGTAGAAATTTGAAAACGGGGCTTTCACTCTGAAGTATCAAATACTACGCCGTAGAAATTTGAAAACGGGGCTTTCACTCTGAAGTATCAAATACTACGCCGTAGAAATTTGAAAACGGGGCTTTCACTCTGAAGTATCAAATACTACGCCGGAGAAATTTGAAAACGGGGCTTTCACTCTGAAGTATCAAATACTACGCCGTAGAAATTTGAAAACGGGGCTTTCACTCTGAAGTATCAAATACTACGCCGTAGAAATTTGAAAACGGCGGTTTCACTCTGAAGTATCAAATACTACGCCGTAGAAATATGAAAACGGCGCTTTCACTCTGAAGTATCAAATACTACGCCGTAGAAATTTAAAAACGGCGCTTTCACTCTGAAGTATCAAATACTACGCCGTAGAAATTTGAAAACGGCGCTTTCACTCTGAAGTATCAAATACTACGCAGTAGAAATTTGAAAACGGGGCTTTCACTCTGAAGTATCAAATACTACGCCGTAGAAATTTGAAAACGGCGCTTTCACTCTGAAGTATCAAATACTACGCAGTAGAAATTTGAAAACGGGGCTTTCACTCTGAAGTATCAACTACTACGCCGTAGAAATTTGAAAACGGGGCTTTCACTCTGAAGTATTAAATACTACGCCGTAGAAATATGAAAACGGGGCTTTCACACTGAAGTATCAAATACTACGCCGTAGAAATTTGAAAACGGCGCTTTCACTCTGAAGTATCAAATACTACGCCGTAGAAATTTAAAAACGGCGCTTTCACTCTGAAGTATCAAATACTACGCCGTAGAAATTTGAAAACGGCGCTTTCACTCTGAAGTATCAAATACTACGCAGTAGAAATTTGAAAACGGGGCTTTTACTCTGAAGTATCAAATACTACGCAGTAGAAATTTGAAAACGGCGCTTTCACTCTGAAGTATCAAATACTACGCAGTAGAAATTTGAAAACGGGGCTTTCACTCTGAAGTATCAAATACTACGCCGTAGAAATTTAAAAACGGCGCTTTCACTCTGAAGTATCAAATACTACGCCGTAGAAATTTAAAAACGGGGCTTTCACTCTGAAGTATCAAATACTACGCCGTAGAAATTTGAAAACGGCGCTTTCACTCTGAAGTATCAAATACTACGCCGTAGAAATTTGAAAACGGCGCTTTCACTCTGAAGTATCAAATACTACGCCGTAGAAATTTGAAAACGGCGCTTTTACTCTGAAGTATCAAATACTACGCCGTAGAAATATGAAAACGGCGCTTTCACTCTGAAGTATCAAATACTACGCCGTAGAAATTTGAAAACGGCGCTTTCACTCTGAAGTATCAAATACTACGCCGTAGAAATTTGAAAACGGCGCTTTCACTCTGAAGTATCAAATACTACGCCGTAGAAATTTGAAAACGGCGCATTTACTCTGAAGTATCAAATACTACGCCGTAGAAATTTGAAAACGGCGCTTTTACTCTGAAGTATCAAATACTACGCCGTAGAAATATGAAAACGGGGCTTTCACTCTGAAGTAGCAAATACTACGCCGTAGAAATTTAAAAACGGCGCTTTCACTCTGAAGTATCAAATACTACGCCGTAGAAATTTGAAAACGGGGCTTTCACTCTGAAGTAGCAAATACTACGCCGTAGAAATTTGAAAACGGCGCTTTCACTCTGAAGTATCAAATACTACGCCGTAGAAATTTGAAAACGGCGCTTTTACTCTGAAGTATCAAATACTACGCAGTAGAAATTTGAAAACGGCGCTTTTACTCTGAAGTATCAAATACTACGCCGTAGAAATATGAAAACGGCGCTTTTACTCTGAAGTATCAAATACTACGCCGTAGAAATTTGAAAACGGCGCTTTTACTCTGAAGTATCAAATACTACGCCGTAGAAATATGAAAACGGGGCTTTCACTCTGAAGTAGCAAATACTACGCCGTAGAAATTTAAAAACGGCGCTTTCACTCTGAAGTATCAAATACTACGCCGTAGAAATTTGAAAACGGGGCTTTTACTCTGAAGTATCAAATACTACGCCGTAGAAATTTGAAAACGGCGCTTTTACTCTGAAGTATCAAATACTACGCCGTAGAAATTTGAAAACGGCGCTTTCACTCTGAAGTATCAAATACTACGCCGGAGAAATTTGAAAACGGGGCTTTCACTCTGAAGTATCAAATACTACGCCGTAGAAATTTGAAAACGGCGCTTTCACTCTGAAGTATCAAATACTACGCCGTAGAAATTTGAAAACGGCGCTTTCACTCTGAAGTATCAAATACTACGCCGGAGAAATTTGAAAACGGCGCTTTCACTCTGAAGTATCAAATACTACGCAGTAGAAATTTGAAAACGGCGCTTTTACTCTGAAGTATCAAATACTACGCCGTAGAAATTTGAAAACGGCGCTTTTACTCTGAAGTATCAAATACTACGCCGTAGAAATTTGAAAACGGCGCTTTCACTCTGAAGTATCAAATACTACGCCGGAGAAATTTGAAAACGGGGCTTTCACTCTGAAGTATCAAATACTACGCCGTAGAAATTTGAAAACGGCGCTTTCACTCTGAAGTATCAAATACTACGCCGTAGAAATTTGAAAACGGCGCTTTCACTCTGCAGTATCAAATACTACGCCGTAGAAATTTGAAAACGGCGCTTTCACTCTGAAGTATCAAATACTACGCCGTAGAAATTTGAAAACGGCGCTTTCACTCTGAAGTATCAAATACTACGCCGTAGAAATTTGAAAACGGGGCTTTCACTCTGAAGTATCAAATACTACGCCATAGAAATTTGAAAACGGGGCTTTCACTCTGAAGTATCAAATACTACGCCGTAGAAATTTGAAAACGGCGCTTTCACTCTGAAGTATCAAATACTACGCCGGAGAAATTTGAAAACGGCGCTTTCACTCTGAAGTATCAAATACTACGCCGTAGAAATTTGAAAACGGCGCTTTTACTCTGAAGTATCAAATACTACGCCGTAGAAATTTGAAAACGGCGCTTTTACTCTGAAGTATCAAATACTACGCCGTAGAAATTTGAAAACGGGGCTGTCACTCTGAAGTATCAAATACTACGCCGTAGAAATTTGAAAACGGGGCTTTCACTCTGAAGTATCAAATACTACGCCGTAGAAATTTGAAAACGGCGCTTTCACTCTGAAGTATCAAATACTACGCCGTAGAAATTTGAAAACGGCGCTTTTACTCTGAAGTATCAAATACTATGCCGGTGAAATTTGAAAACGGCGCTTTCACTCGGAAGTATCAAATACTGCGCAATAGAAATTTGAAAACGGCGCTTTCACTCTGAAGTATCAAATACTATGCCGTAGAAATTTGAAAACGAGTGGCTACGCCGTAGAAATTTGAAAACGGCGCTTTCACTCTGAAGTATCAAATACTTCCCCGTAGAAATTTGAAAACGGCGCTTTCACTCTGAAGTATCAAATACTACGCCGTAGAAATTTGAAAACGGCGCTTTTACTCTGAAGTATCAAATACTACGCCGTAGAAATTTGAAAACGGCGCTTTCACTCTGAAGTATCAAATACTACGCCGTAGAAATTTGAAAACGGGGCTTTCACTCTGAAGTATCAAATACTACGCCGTAGAAATTTGAAAACGGCGCTTTCACTCTGAAGTATCAAATACTACGCCGTAGAAATTTGAAAACGGCGCTTTTACTCTGAAGTATCAAATACTATGCCGGTGAAATTTGAAAACGGCGCTTTCACTCGGAAGTATCAAATACTGCGCAATAGAAATTTGAAAACGGCGCTTTCACTCTGAAGTATCAAATACTATGCCGTAGAAATTTGAAAACGAGTGGCTACGCCGTAGAAATTTGAAAACGGCGCTTTCACTCTGAAGTATCAAATACTTCCCCGTAGAAATTTGAAAACGGCGCTTTCACTCTGAAGTATCAAATACTACGCCGTAGAAATTTGAAAACGGCGCTTTTACTCTGAAGTATCAAATACTACGCCGTAGAAATTTGAAAACGGGGCTGTCACTCTGAAGTATCAAATACTACGCCGTAGAAATTTGAAAACGGCGCTTTCACTCTGAAGTATCAAATACTACGCCGTAGAAATTTGAAAACGGCGCTTTTACTCTGGAGTATCAAATACTACGCCGTAGAAATATGAAAACGGCGCTTTCACTCTGAAGTATCAAATACTACGTCGTAGAAATTTGAAAACGGCGCTTTCACTCTGAAGTATCAAATACTACGCCGTAGAAATTTGAAAACGGCGCTTTCACTCTGAAGTATCAAATACTACGCCGTAGAAATTTGAAAACGGCGCTTTTACTCTGAAGTATCAAATACTACGCCGTAGAAATTTGAAAACGGCGCTTTCACTCTGAAGTATGAAATACTACGCCGTAGAAATTTGAAAACGGGGCTTTCACTCTGAAGTATCAAATACTACGCCTGAGAAATTTAAAAACGGCGCTTTTGCTGTAAAGTATAAAATACTTCGCTGTAGAAATTTTTTTTTACACTAACCCTGAGCTTTGACATTATTTAGTTTTTTCTTTTTACAAAATGATCTTATATTGCTTTATTGTGACACGGAAAAACGAAATTCTGACTACACTCACACGAGACATTCAATGTGAAAAGTTTATTGAGGATGGGTCAGTCAGCCATGACCTGTGCGATGCAATGTATCCTCTAATATCTATTAATTGTTCGTATGTTTACCTCACAAAATTAGCTGAAAATTCCAAGAATTCAGAAACTGTACTACGCCAGATACGAAAAACCACTAAAAAACCACCCTCTAGATGTGGCCAAAAAATATGTGGAAACGTATTCCTCAGCTAATGCAGCAGTACGATGCCCCGAGTAAAGGGCATTCTACAGTTAATTTACACGAATAGATCAAATCGAAAAGTAATCCTAAAAAAAATAGAGCGGGCGAACACTCCGACTGACCGACCTAGAATGACTTAGATCTCCCGCCAAAAACCTTAAATAATCCTTAAGGCGGAGGTAAACATGAATAGGTGTGAAATTTGTAGCCTGTGTCACAGCTGCCTCTCCCCGGAAAAAAATCGGAGGAGACACAGGCTGTGACACAGGCTATGAAATTTGAAGTGATATAAAAAAGGAAATTGTTAGGATTAAGATGGGTTGGAAACACTACCAGACAGTTGACTCCCGCAAAAGAGAGCCCCAGGCTGCTAGGGGACTGTTTGGTATCCGTCTACTAATTCTTCACTTCAAATTTCAATGTTCCAAATCTATCAAATCTTTAACATTTCATATTTTCCTCAATTTAACCTATCCTTTGAGAAAAAATATCTCTTTCCCAAAATGCCCAAAAATCACCCAAAAATTTACACAAAACCGCCAAACAGTGGTTAATGAGATAAGCAGAGAGATTTAGTGTCGCTTGAAACGTGACTGAGATATTGGCAGAAAGGCCGTGTTAAGCGACCTCAAAACAGCTTTCACGTTTACCCCCGCCTTAAGCAACCCGACATGCACCGCGAGTCTCTCCAACGTGCTGTCAGAATAATAATTTCCGACTAATTCGTCCCTCAAACGTCAGAAATTACATATTCTACTAACAACCACTTGTCTGTAACTGTTAGATGGTCATAACTGGTCCAGATTTTTAATTGAAGGGAAACTGGCACGTGGGGCGGGTTGGTTTTGGAGAACGAAGGGGAAGGAAGGAAAAGTGGGGAAAAACCTGCTCCCTCGACATGCACCGTGGTTTTATCATGTCTAGATTAGACCACCAGCTTGACAGCATTTCTCAGCTTTCTCGCTCATCTTTAAATATCTTAAACCTGGTTTACAATTTTAAGTACACAGGTCAAAAACATTTTACATTCCGATTCTTATCACCCCAGAAGAAGAGTACGTTGATCTAAAATAAATGTACACATCCTTTACCTTTAGGCCGCATACTCAATTCATATCCTAGCTGAGGTTCAAGGAAGGGGAGATGATGTATGTATGCATACCCAATTCATACTCTAGCTGAGGTTCAAGGAAGGGGAAATGATGTATGTATGCATACCCAGTTCATACTCTAGCTGAGGTTCAAGGAAGGGGAGATGATGTATGTATGCATACCCAATTCATACTCTAGCTGAGGTCCAAGGAAGGGGAGATGATGTATGTATGCATACCCAATTCATACTCTAGGTGAGGTTCAAGGAAGGGGAAATGATGTATGTATGCATACCCAGTTCATACTCTAGCTGAGGTTCAAGGAAGGGGAGACGACGTATGTATGCATACCCAATTCATACTCTAGCTGAGGTTCAAGGAAGGGGAGATGATGTATGTATGCATACTCAATTCATACTCTAGCTGAGGTCCAAGGAAGGGGCGATGATGTATGTATGCATAGCCAATTCATACTCTAGCTGAGGTCCAAGGAAGGGGAGATGAAGTATGTATGCATACCCAATTCATACTCTAGCTGAAGTCCAAGGAAGGGGAGATGATGTATGTATGCATACCCAATTCATACTCTAGCTGAGGTCCAAGGAAGGGGAGATGATGTATGTATGCATACCCAATTCATACTCTAGCTGAAGTTCAAGGAAGGGGAGATGATGTATGTATGCATACCCAATTCATACTCTAGCTGAGGTCTAAGGAAGGGGAGATGATGTACTTATGCATACCCAATTCATACTCTAGCTGAGGTCCAAGGAAGGGAGAGATGGGATCGTCTTCTCCTGCGTACCCATGCAATTCATACCGTTACTGTGGTCCACGGAAGGAGATGTTTTGAATTTTGTAAACATCCTTCACTTGTAGCTAGGCTTTTGTCGATTGTGCTAGCATAATGTTTGGTATTATTTAGCGAACCGAGTATACTTTTAAGCTTTCTTATAAATTTAGCACTGCTAGCATAATCTGGCTTTTCATGATGTAATTTCGTTTTGATAATACTTCTTTTTATTTGTTCTGTTTCTAAGACTTCTGTTACAGTTGTCGCCGGGCCCTCTGTCCTGTTAACGAACAAATAAAATAATTTACATAAATTAGATAGCCCTGAGCTTGCTCTACAATGACGTCATTTGACCCGCCATCTTGGATCCACCATCTTGGATTTCATTATTTTCTTACTGACAGTCAAGAAATAACGGAAATTAATACAAAATCAAGCCAGGATGCTTAGACATACAGAACACAGTGGTTCCAAACGGCATTATTCATTGTTTTGTCTTGGTTCGTCCTGCTCTGTCTTTAATTTGCTTAAAAACTAAGTAGCATAATTTTGAAGCGAGGAGCATAATCGACAAAAGTCTACCTGTAGCCCTCATACCCAGTAGGAAGGGTGAGATCTGCCTTGTAGACATCCTTACACCCAATTCATATCCTGTGCTCCAAGGAGAGAGGGGAGATGGACCCCTCGTCTTGCATTTTCGTTCTAATAAAACAGTGGAAAACATGTGCTTTTAAGGGTAAAAAAATTTCAAGCGACGCCCAGAAAACAGACTATTGGTACCTCTAAGGGCTTCTTTTCAAAGTTTCCAAAGAGAATCCCCGTCGTTTTAATATAGGATTCTCCCCGGGGGATTACAATCCTTCACAACCGAATTAGCGTCTGATTATTGTCATACGACATTACCACAAATGATCAAAGACCCTTTACTTTGTTTCATAGAATCTAGTACGCAAGCGCATTTATCAAGATGGGGGATCCAAGATGGCGGACACTAAGTACTTGAATAGTGTCGTATGACATCATGATTGACGCATAATTATGATTATAAAGAGAACTACCTTGATTAAACCGATAAAAGAAACAAGAGAAATCTTGTTGAAAATAATCGTTGTTGCCTTGAACAGATTTATATACAGTTTCGAAACGTTTTTTTATTTCGGTTATAAACGTCCTCCGATACAAGCCCAGCTAAAAGTATTTTTATGAAGTTATACAAGTCCAGGGCTTATAAGCGGAAGTTTACGGTATCGCCTATACAACCTAGAGTTTTCTTTAAGAAGCAACATTTCAAGCTTTTTTTTGTCTAATAACGTTTGAATTTGCTCCCATTTGATACCACTTTGTCATTAAACAAATTTTGCCTCTTTCGGAGTTTACTAGCAGGTGTCAAATTGAAGGACTACTGTCGGAGGATCATTATGTTCAAGAACTCGCTTCTTTTGGAACTGAACTTAAAAAGCAACTTCGGTGAAGACTCAAAAATAAATACCGTGATTAATAAATCTACGCATGACGTATAACATAAGGCCTTATTCTTTTTTTGAGGTTGATTATAAACTGCATGTACGCTTCAAATCACGGCCAGATACTACCAAAATAAAGCAAAAACGTTAGACCCTTCTAACGTTTATAAGAGTCACTGCCGGAACACAGGAAAAATGCACAAATATTGCAATAGATTTAGAGCATTTTAATCGAGTTTGACCCGTTGTAACGCCGCTCAGATGTGTAGGATTCTTAAAAGCTGCTTTCTATTGGTCTATCACTCATGCTGGTATTATCAGGAAATTATCAGATATTACAAAAGAGAACACTCGTATGAGTGTTGGCTGTTTGCGAGATCTCTGGTGTCGATCTCATTTAATTTCAAATCTTAAAAAGAAGGATCTGTAAGAAAGTTTACATCTTTCTTTAAGATTTATCCAAATATATCATTCAAGAGGTATGTTTCTACGAATATCAGACAAACTTAATTGAGCGCTATTAAAGTGCATCTAACCACAAAATGTTTTTCGCTAAAATAATAAAGCTTATTTTTCGGAGTAATTTGCGGCAAAAATGTTTCGACTTGGTTAAATCTTTGATTTTCTATGGCTCGTCTCAAAGTACATCAAAAATGCGTCAAAATGCCGCCATTTTGGTTCACGACCGAGTTTAACGGGGCATGGACCGAGGACCGGATGTGACGTCAAATCCAGAACAAGGTGATTCTATATTTCGCATATTTGCTTGTTTTTGTGGGAAACGTTGGGAAAGTAGTTCGAAAAAAATCCTAGCAAGGTGCGTTTTAGGGGGATGTAGCAACACAACAAACTATACCATACCGTTTGATGGAGAGATGATCGTTATGAAGTAGCCTGCGAACGCAGACGTATTTCCGGCTGTCACTGGTTCGGCCGAAAATAACGTCTGCGAACTCGAGCCAGAGATTGATTTCCGTGACGTCAAAACTTTTGTTATGTCGTTGACCAATAAAATTCACGGATGGAATATGACACTCCCGTACACGCACAACGCCGCTGGAACCGGCGATAATTTTAGAATTAAAATTCGTTCGCAATGAGCGCCATCGATACACCGAAGAAGATTTTAACTTCCGAGGTTTGTTTTCATTTTCAACTGCTCTGTTCTCTAACTCGGAGCTGACATCACTGAGTGATATTGCGCTTATTCCAAGTGAATTTAAACGGCTGACTTGGTCCTTCATCAGGTTAATCAGCGGCGAAACAACGAGTACAATGTTCTTCTCACGAGTTCGATCCACACAAGAATACACATGGGCAAAGCCTGAAATACAACAGCCTTCTAAATCCGGTTGGAAAATTAACAAAAACATCGCTCTTTGATTCAAGAACAAATCGCATGGCTTCTTCTTGATGCTTATTGAGGCTATCAAACGCGAAAACATCGCACACTTTCCTGAACGCATCCTCCGCCATTTTTTTAACACGCGTTTGCGAGAGCTCCACGCACGATTTCTACGTGTGTTACCTCTTCGGATATGCAAGGTGAAACGTGATTGGTTTATAAGAGCTGACGTCACGGAAAATCGCTCTCATGGCTCCAGTTCGCAGACGTTATTTTCGGCGGAACCAGTGACAGCCGGAAATACGTCAGCGTTCGCAGGCTATCCTGAAGAGAAGAAACATACAAAGCGATGGGTCGATCTCGTGAAAGCGAAACGTACAAAGTGAGCTCTGTGGTCTGTTCTAAGCATTTCAAATGCGTGTACCTCAGTGCCAACCATTTTCCTAGGATGTGGGAAAACGGAATTCAAAGAGGGACTCGGAAACTTTTTTTTATACACCCCTGTGCATTCTTGACTTACCTTCCTTCGCTAAGAGTTCAACTTACGATATGTTTGCTCCGCTTAAGTTTTCTATTTGTCCGCTGCTAATCTTAAACTCCATTTCTGAAGGCATACTGGTTTAATTCTGGATATTCAGTCACAAACTTAAAGATAACTTCAGCGCCAATATCTTCAAGAACAAGATCATTCTTCTTTGAGTCTTGACCGCAATAACGCTCCGACTGATGTTTCGAAGGGAAGTGACGCTACAATTTCCACACTTGCACGTGTCAAGGGATAATCATTTTGATCTACATTGAACGCACGAAGTTAAAATAATTCGAGAAAGTGAACGGACTTGACTCCTAATTACAAAAGCACATTAATGCTAGATCGAAGAAGGCGCGAAAATAATAAACACGCGCCACGTGCTACAGTAATCTTACCAGTATCACTCTTCGACTTCTACATATCATTGCCTGCGAGTCTGTCCTTCAGAGATAGTTCAAGTTCTTTGTCAGCATCCACCTCCTGGTATTTGGTTGTCCATTCTTCGTTGGCCATAGGTTCGTCAGCATCTCAATTAACTTGGTCGTCATCGCTTGAAGTTCTTTTCGGTTTTACCTTAGCGATATAATAAATTTTAGAGCCATCTGAGTCAAAATTCATTTCAGAATCCCACCAGTTAGAAGAAATCTGTCCACTGTGGAGTCCCAGCGAAAAACCTGTGCTGCAAAAAGGCTTCTATACTCGTACAAAGTAAAAGACCTAACTAGGGCAGCCCAAAGCGTTCGTTCTGCATTCGATGTCACATGCAGCCTTAACTCTTCCCAGATTCCTCATGCGCGGTCGTGAACCATTCGAAACTCGTGTTCGACGGAGCATAGAAATTCGAGGATTTAAACAAATAAAAAAAATTGCTGCAAATTACTCCCCAAAATAAGTTTTACTATTTTAGCGAAAAACAATTTTTTGGGGTTAGGTGCACTTTAAAGCAACTAATGGTCGAGCAAAAATCTGTAAATTTACTGTTGTTTTGATCATGATTGCATCCCAATGAAGATGGCGCCCAAAAATCGTGAAAGGATCTTTTCCAAAGAGTAAACATTTCGTGATCAGGTTTGAAAAATCCGAAACGACTCTTACATCAACACTACTAAGGTATCGTCAGTCCGGGCTCCTTGCTTACTTTCGTCAAATCCATGTTTATCCGTTGCTCGTGGTCTTGCCATCTTACTTCTGCGCAGTCGTGGTGACTGCGAGAAGCTCCTTGAAAAACGCCGCTGAAGCTTCCTTTCCCTTGGTGCTGTCCTTCATCTGATCTCGCATTTGAGTCAACTTCTCCACGAACTCGCCAACGCTCTTGCAGTTCTTAAACGGGCAGCCCTCTTTGAAAGCAGGGCAGTCACCAGCCAGGCCTTTGCACTTGGTGACAAGGATGGCGTACGTTTTTCAAATGCTGGACACTTGAACATAGTGTCGTTCAAGGTGACGCTATTAGGGTCCTTCCGGTGTATAGAACAAAATATACAGACTATAAATTACAAACTAAGAAATTAAAAATCAAGTCTCTGTAATTATCTGTAATTTTCTGGCTAATTCCTGGAGGGGGGTTCATCGTTAGGCAGGCGCATACCACCACTTGTATTTTCCAAAATGGCTTTTACGTTGTTTGTTTGTGTTGTTTGTTTGCGTTGTCAGGCGCGGATCCAGAATTTTGAAATGGGGGGTGAATTTTTGTAATAATGTAATAAAACCAAAGCCTGGTTGAGGCGTTTGAGGTCTATGCATTTGAATAATTGATTTCCGATGAATAATTAGAAGGGGGCTCAGAAAAAGGGGGGTGAAAATTCACCCATTTCACCTCCCCTGGATCCGCGCCTGGTTGTTTGTTTGCGTTGTTTGTTTGCGTTGTTTGTTTGCGATGTCTGCAGTCAAAGTGTTACGATACGATACGATACGATACGATAACTTTATTTATACACGGTATTTCCATCAGTAAATTAAGTTAATTATCTATAATAATGTATCTATCTACCTAACTACAATAAAATTCATTAGTAACAATTCAAATAAAAATAAATAAAAATCCTGCTTTTCATGGAGGCCGTGTCTAAAATATACTTAAAATTAAGGTGTTACTTGCAACTAAGACATTACTTGAAACTGTGGCGACTTAATTTAGATTTGAAATCGGTAAGTGAAGACGCTTGTCGTAGGTCTACAGGTAAATTGTTCCACAACTGAGCTCCGCTATACAAAAAGCTTCTCTTGAGATAATCTGTTCGAGGTTGTGGAAGAACTAATTTGTTTTCGGTATTCCTTAAACGATAAGCACTTACATTGTCGCGATATACAAATCTTGATCTAAGATAATCAGGTGTCATGCCATGTAATGTTTTATACATTAGGATAGACTTTTGTTCCAATCTTTGATAATAGAGTCTTCTCCACCCTAGTGCGCGGAACAGATCATCCAAATTACTATCATAGCTCGCAGACATTAGGATGCGAGCTGCGCGATTTTGAAGCCTTTGCAGTTTTTCAGAAAGGCCCTTGTTACAGTTTCCCCACACTACATTACAATAATCAAAATGTGGTTGAATGAGGCTATTATAAACATTAACTAGAACATTTAAAGGAGTAAGATGCCGAATTCTTTTAATTGCACCAATGACACACGCTATCTTCTTAGAGACATTTTTAATATGACACTCCCAGTTTATATTTTGATCGACATAAACTCCAAGGGATTTAGCAGAGGTTACTTGTTCTATTGCGTTTTCGTTTATAGCAAGAGAGGGACTTTCCATAAATTGTGATAACTTCTAGCTTGACGCAATAAGCATAAACTCAGTTTTTGTCATATTTAGGGTGAGCTTGTTAGCTGACAGCCATTAGTTATGAAAAGTACACTTGTGGCGGAGAAAACAGTTCGCGTAGAGTGAGTGTTCGGTGCGAGCGATTATGAAAGCCGTGCACACAAAGATGAACAATTTTCGGGAAATTCAAGCATCTTTAAATGAAAAAACCGCAAGATATCCAAGTCGAAGAGAGCCTAATAATATGGAAATTGAAAGCACTTCATGTGGTCTTAAAGTTCCACATTGGGATGCTGATTCCACTCATTAGCAAGTTGAAGAAACTTTTAAAAAAAGAGTCAATGGTTTGCATGAAATTAAAAGGTTAGTATGGCGTATTCTTGTAAGTTTTATGCGATTCTTCAAAAGCAAAAACCGCAAGAATTATATTATGTTCAACAACGAAACCACTTCCAAATTAAAGGTATTACCACAACGAAAGAACTTTGGATTGGGACTGTGAAATTCAACCACCTTAATCTCTTCAGCGATCAACTGAACGATAATTTCCATACATTTTCCTATAAATAAGAAGAGAGCACATGGCAGTGTTTCGTCACGCTTCGCGGGGGGTTACGGCTCGGAATTGCTGGCTATGCAGAAGAGGTCCCAAAATTGTTCCCTGGGGAACACCACATCTTAGACCTTTGGGAGTTGACTTATGAGAATTTAGATGACAAATCTGTGTTCGATTAGCTAAATAAGAAGCAAACCATTTATGGCTGGTCCAACAAATCCCATAGTAGTGCAATTTTCTTAACAAAATATCGTGATCTACTGTATCAAATTCCTTTTTGAGGTCTAAAAAGACTACGGCATTAACAAGACCACGGTCTATATCACTTGCCCAGCTATCTGTAGCTTCGATAAGTGCTGTAAGCGTGGAATGCAAAGACCGAAAACCAGATTGATGGCACGAGAGAAAGTTGTTTTTAGTTAAATAATGATAAAGCTGGTCGTAAATTATCCGTTCGAAGACTTTGGCCACAACTGGAATTACTGAAATTGGTCGGTAATTCGTCGGATCAGAGCGCTTCCCAGAATTTTTATACAATGGAGTGACTCTGGCAGATTTCCATTCGTCGGGAAAGATGCCAGTCATTAAGGATTGATTAAATATACGAGTAAGAGATTCCGCTAGTACATCGGGACATTCCCTTAGAAGTTTCGCTGATATATTATCTAATCCAGTCGCCTTTGACTTGCAAAGTTTTGATAGTAGTGAAAAAACATGTGTTGGTGTTGTTTTTTAAGAAACAAAATTTTTATCAGTTTCAGTAAGAAATTCTTCAAAGGATTTATCAACTTCTGTCACGTCTCTACTAAGACTTGGCCCAATTTCTGTGAAAAAGGAATTTAGCATTTCTGCTATAGCTGTTTGGTCACCAGAATTTACCCCATTATATTCCATCTTATTAATAACAGTTTTATTGGACTTTCGCGAGGTCAGTTCATTGGTTGTTTTTTATGTTTTCCTTTGATCCCAAAACAATTGTTGAAGGCATTTTCATAATAAGCTTTTTTCGCGCTATTAATTTCCCAGTTCACTTGATTTTTAACCATTCGAAATTGGTTCCAAATAAATGGATCTTTTGTCTTAATACCCTTTCTTTTGAGGCGGTCTCTGAAATTCATCCGCTTTTTTTAGTAATAGACTTACGTCAATGCAGGAGGAGACAGATGTTTAGACGATCCTGCTTCGTGGTGCTTCTAAGGTAGACTCTTATTCTTTTTAGGGCTGAAAATGTGTGCTGAGAAGTCGCCGATGCCGCAATACAAT
This sequence comes from Micromussa lordhowensis, assembly GCA_964020085.1. Taxonomy (NCBI): domain Eukaryota; kingdom Metazoa; phylum Cnidaria; class Anthozoa; order Scleractinia; family Lobophylliidae; genus Micromussa; species Micromussa lordhowensis. The sequence goes on from OZ026597.1 coordinate 3,026,175, forward strand.
CTTAACAGTTTGTGGACTTCTACTAGAAGCGTTTTGGTGACAGGAGTTTTGTGCTGAGCTTTCGCAAATGGTCCTTATCTTTGACAAAATATTTTGTCAAACAAATCTTATGCTGCGCTATCGATATTTCCAGCAACGAAGCATGGGGGTGGGGGGAGCTGAGCCCCTGTCAAATTTCCGATTTTTTTAAGGGGGGGGGGGGGGGGCTACAGGTCCCCCAGAGCCCCTGCTCCGCCGCCTGTGATACCATTAAAGAATTCATCTTTGCCCTCAGGTGTACATATTTTGTCACCTCGCCCTATATAACGTATTTAATTATTTGACAAATAAAACTTCAATCCCTTTCGTGACTATTCATGTCTAAAGTGATATGTTAATTTTGCGTGCTCTTTTCATTGTTGTACCAACCTGTTTCCTGACGGAAATTTTACAGTGCCCTTCGTCACGAACCACACCAATCGGTTCACTCAAATATCATGCCGGGCTTTTATTAAAGAAACAAACATACCACAATGTAGTCGGGAGAGAATAATATAGCCTTTCGACTAGTGTCTATATCGAAGGGGCAACCACCTTTGTATGGGAGAACGGACAAGCAGATCTGATATCGACCTCCTTATCTTTGGCAGCTCGGTAAATCTCACGGAGATACGGCAAAGAAGTAGCGTTACCGCTCGGAGTGTTTTTGTGGCTTTCACGCATCCATATATGTTTGGGTTCTATGTTTTCTATCTAATATTAAAACAGTATTTTGCTAAAGAAGCCATTTTAAAGGAGGATTGGTTTGTCACGTAATTTGCAGCTGTCAATGTAGTATCTCATGAACAATATCATATACTAGGCCAAATCGGAGTATCAAGAATCAGTGCATTGGGAATGTGCTTTTATTCCTAATCTCTTCTCTTATTTTTTAGAAAAGAAGACAAAAGAGGAGAAAAAAATTAGGGATAAAAACGCACCATGCACACTGCACAAATTCTTGATACTCCGAATTGGCTTATTGAAATTTCGTTATAGGGCCGGAAATTCAAATTGAGCACAGAACTCTCAAGGCCTCACGAATTCTTCTAAAGTTATTTTCTTCTGTAGCTATGACAGCCACCTTAGTTTCCTCGAATTTGTGGCCAGTGTTCCTAAAGTGTTCTGCAATGGCGGAAACTGTCGATATTGTGGTGTTAGAATGTTCCTTTAACCGGACGTTAGAGGGTTGGGCGGTTTCTCCAACATAGATCTGTTGGCACTCAGCGCACTCTAATCTTTAGAATGTACTAGCTGTGATCTGAGAGTGCTGAAAGCTACATGGTAGGTGTTTATACCCTGCTTGCGGAAAGCCAGATACACCTTGTCCGATTCACCTTGCACATAAGACAGAGTGACACTCGGGGGACGTTGCTATTGGCCTGTACTTGCTGGAGGATTTGTGAGACCTTGGAAATTCTGTGCCAGTCCAGGACGCTCAATCGAGAACGTGGATTTGAACTTCCGGCCCTATAAGGGGATATTTTGGGCACGTGACTTGGTTCACCCAAGCTCACGTACCAAGTAGATTCCCACAACATTCACTTAGGAAAGACGCTGTGACAGCGTCGAAAGCTTACGATCGCTAAGACATTTACTCTGTTTTGGTACCCCACTCAACAGTACTTAGACTCAGTAAGATACTACAAATGAAGATATTATGGGCAATCTAAACTGGTCTGAGGCACACAAGTTGGTTATTTACAAGGGCAGCCGAGAAGTTGAATATGGGACTAGAAGAACACAAACTAGACAGTGTTTCTCCTTCCCGAAGGTTACTGTTGTAGTCACCTAGAAGCGCTCTTTGGAAGACTCGGGAGAGAGAAAGAAGGCGCGCGGTGCATGACGCGCTCTTTTTTCTATGATCTCCTCGCGAGGCTCTGTGAAGAAGTGAACTAGTTATTTGTGATCAGATTTCTAGTCCTAAAAGGCCAAATTACTAAGCAATTGTCAAGGTTTTAGTTTTAGTTTTACTTCGGCGAAAGTATTTCTTTTTTCCTGAGCATTTTGTGATTGTCCGTTGGTAAAAGCCAATGGAAAAAAAAGAACAGAGAAAATGCACCGTACATTTGGGAAATTACTTCCAGTTAAAATTAAACGCGTGCCTTTAAATCAATTCAAAAAATCTACATTGCACTCTTTGCTAGCGAGACATGATTGAAGTAGAAACTGGAGGCCTACTCTGGGGCCTGAAGTCGCCTAAAGTCGCCTTAAGTCGCCTTAAGTCGCCTAAAGTCGCCTTAAGTCGCCCTAAGTCGCCTTAGGTTGGTATCAGTTATGCAATGTTAAAAAGGTTACCCCTATTCAAATTAATTTGGTTTTATCAACTCGGTTGATAATGTGAATTGTCCACCGTAAAGAGATTCGGAAGCTGACGTTTCGAGCGCTAGCCCTTCGTCGGAGCGAATCGAGGAATTGTGGGTTGTGTCTGGTTTATATACAGAAATGTGGAGCTACGCTATTGGTTGGTGCCTGGCAACGTGAAAAACAACAGAATGAATTAGTTGAATGAAAAGCGTTCATTGATACCATGAGGATTAAGAGTGCCGATTTGAAAAATAAATCTTTGTTCAAGAGTTTTGCGGCTTTCTGTGCTTCCTTGATGTAGGGAGAGGCCACAGACTGCCATATGTTGCTTAGAATGATTCGGCAGATTAAAGTGTCTAGCAACCGGTTTAGAAGCGTCTTTATCGTCTTTCTCTACGTCGCGAAGGTGTTCTCGGAAACGGTCGCCTAGTCGTCTACCTGTTTCGCCGATATATAACTTTTTGCAAAGAGTGCAAGTTATACAGTAGATGACATTGGCTGAGGTACAGGTAAATTGATCTGTGATCTTAATGGATCGCTTGGGTCCCGACAATTTCTCAACGTTGTAAATGAAAGGACATGTTTTACATCGCGCGCGTGCGCATTTAAAAGTTCCCGGTTGTTCACTCGTTTTGAATGCACTTCTAACTAAAAAGTTACCTATGTTTTTGTCGCGTTTGAATGAAATTAATGGCGGTTGCGAAAAGATTCTACCAGTATCGGGATCATTTTGAAGTAATTTAAAGTTTTTGAGAATGATAGATTTTACTGCGTGATTGTGAGGGTGAAATGTGAGGGTGAATGGAATTCTATTATTATTCTCCTTCTGAGACGTTTGTAGTGCTGACTGCCGATCAATTTGTTGGGCACGATGATGGCCTGCTTGAACAACAGAGGCAGGATATCCACGTTTGTCGAAAAAATTGCACATTTCCTCTGATTTAAAGGAAAAATCAGAGTCCTCACTACAAAGGCGACGAAGTCTAAGAAACTGAGAATAAGGAATAGAATTCTTGACGTGTGATGGATGTGAAGATGAATACAACAAATAGCTATGAGAATCTGTGGGTTTGTAGTGCACACTGGTGCATAAACCGTTGCCTTCGACAGAAACTTTGATGTCTAGAAATGCCAAAGAAGTATTGGAAATTTCCCAGGTATACTTAAGAGCCGGATGAAACGAATTAACAGCAGTTATAAATTGATTGAGTTCCTCTCTGGTGTAGGAAGTGGCGCCGACACAGTCGTCAATGTAGCGACGGTATAGCTCAGGTTTAGGGCCGTTGTATTGATTAAAAAATTTGTGCTCAATGTAGCCTACAAAAAGATTGGCGTAGCTGGGTCCCATTTTGGTGCCCATGGCCACACCATTGATTTGTTTATAATAACTGGTAGCGAATGAAAAACAATTTAGTGTTAAAACTAGTTCAGCCAGGCGGAGCAGTGTTTCCGAGCTTGGTTCCTTAACAGTGCGTAAATCAAAAAAATGTTTGAGGGCTAGAAGACCTTCGCCATTAGGGATGACGGTGTAAAGGGATGTAATATCCATAGTAAAAATAAGTTTGTCTTCACCGAGGAAATTGAAGTCGCGAAAAATTTGAAGGGCGTGTTGACTGTCTTTAACATAAGACGGTAAAGATCTGACGATAGGTGCCATAATTTTGTCTAAATAGCTAGAAATGAGTTCGGTAGGGCAACTACACGCAGAGACGATAGGTCGGCCTGGGTTGTTCGGTTTGTGAATTTTAGGTAAAAAGTAAATACATGAAGTTCTAGGAGTGTTGATGATGAGATTTGTAGCAGTAGCCGGTAAATCTTGTTTTACTATAAGTTCGTTAATGGTGCTCTTGACAATTTGTTGGTTAGTGGAAGTGAGATCTTTATCAACTTTGGCATAAAAAGAGGTGTCGGAAAGTTGCCGCAAAGCTTCTTTTTGGTAGAGGTCGGCCCGCCAAACAACCAAAGCGCCGCCTTTGTCGGCCGCTTTTACAATTATGTCTCTGCGCTTACTAAGATTTTTAAGCGCCGCCCTTTCTTCCGAAGAAAGGTTAGAAAATTTGGTGTTACGATTGAAATTTAGTTTGTTGATGTCATGACGGCATTTATTGATGAAAAAATCTAAAGAGGCGAACTGGCCACAATTCACAACCCACAATTCCTCGATTCGCTCCGACGAAGGGCTAGCGCTCGAAACGTCAGCTTCCGAATCTCTTTACGGTGGACAATTCACATTATCAACCGAGTTGATAAAACCAAATTATCTTGTAATACTCCCGCCGACGCAGCACCACAGTTTCTTTAGAAACTTGCCCCCCCTATTCAAATTACCCCTGTAGAAGGTTATTGGAGTTAACAACTGTCATGCAAAGTAAACTCCACTCCAACCTACAACCTGTAGAGGACGAGGAGGCATGGTAACTCAATGGTTGGTGCAGTGAACCCCTATTGGGGATCATTGCATTGTGTTCGTACTCCACAGTGCCTCTCCTCATCCAGATGTATAAATGGGTACTGGGCACTACTACTCAGCCACACCTTTCTTTTTGTTTATATATGAGAGTTTGGCTTTGCCCCATGGGCAAAGGGTCTAATAATTGCTTTAGTATCACCCAACTAGTTGGACAGAAAAGGCAATAATAAGGACTCGAGGACTATTACTAATAGTCCTCGAGTAGCGTAGTCAATTAAAAATTGCACGATTTGAATTAGTCCACTAGTTGGGTGATACTAATATAGTTTATTCGGAGGATGTCTAAGCAAATGAAATCACTGTGAAACTACTAAAGATAAACTGGGACATACTTTCAGGAACACACCTTACAGTAAAGTGATAAGACTTCACTTTACATGCAATGCCAATAATTTTGATGGCATTGAAAATGGGGCTGACTAGGGCCCTTTAAAAAGCTGAGGACCCAGCAATTACTGTATTATGCTGGCTTTCTTATACATGAAAAAGCTAATATTATAATTATCCTGCACCTGTCTAGCACCCATGTTGGCAGTAATAATTTCTACATGTAGACTTAAACAGGAATGACAATCTGATGTATACTCTCTGACAGATGGCTTTTTATTTCTACCAAGTTTTAATTTTTTTCTTGTCTTTAATTGTAAAAGAGTTAACAAAAAAGATGACACTCTATGTTATCAACAGGAAATAATTATATTGAATATGGAAAGAGATAACAAAGAACTATACTGCAACAATTTCATTTATTACTTTTTGTAATATGTTACCGAATCAGATTTTCGAAGACCTACAGTGTATAAACAGCTCACAGTGAGAGGTGTTCCAGATCATCAAGATAAAAAAAGACAGACATTCTGGGTTAAGGCTCAATTCTTTCAAGTCACTTTTACACTGGGCAGAAAAACATTGAAACATATGGTAATTCAAAGTCAATTGAACCGAACTGAGGCTACTCTTTAAATACTCTACTTACCCAGTGTAAAAGAGTGACGAAAGTTCGGCGTCGACAAAACCCGGACCGGACCGCGGACCGGACTGCGGATCGGATCACGGACCGGACTACGGACCGGACCACGGACCGGACCACGGACCGGATCGAAAAAAAATTTCAAAATTCAAGATTTTGCAGAGCAAATTACACTAGTAATATTCCTTTATTCCTTTAAAAATTGGTAAAAATAGGACGAACGTAAAAAGAGTAACACACACTAAGTATAGGTAATCATACGGTTTCTCGTTCAATTTGGAATTAATTTGCACTTGTGAGTTATTCAAAAAGCTGAAATTGCACGAGCCGCTTCGGCAAGTGCAATTTCAGCTCTTTGAATAACTCACAAGTGCAAATTAATTCCAAATTGAACGAGAAAAACCGTATGATTACTAATTAATAATATATAAACATGAAAAAATTTGCGCGGAGGATGTTTTGAACTTTACGCGCTCATACGCGCGTACATACGCGCGTACATTTGAACTTCACTGTCGAAATTTTCCATAGCCGCCAAGAATCCCGATTTTCAAGCAAGTAGTGACATGCTCAATAAAGAAAATGATAAAAGTTCATTTAAAGAGGCACATGAGCGCCTAATATATGAAGAATTTAACTTGTAAAAAGACAGGCAGATGTAGTTCTATTTGAGCGTTGCGTTAATTTACGTTCTACGAAGCTTGCGTGAACCTCCCATTCTTGTTTGTGAAATTGCTAGTATCAGTGGCAAATTTCTAGTTACATTTTCGCGTTACGTTGCGTTATCGTTCAGACTATCGATGTTGTTCCTAGGATTTTTGTAAAATAGCTGTATTGCTTTAAAATACAAATTATTTGTTTCGTTTTATTCCACTGCATAATATTGTATTCCAAACTCAATTCTTGTAAAAGTATAGACTTGTCTCAAAAGCGGAAATTGGTTGAAATCATCAGGTGGTTAATTTGTTAATAATATACATGAAAAAATTACTCGATTCTGATTGGCTGAGAGCAGTGCAGTTCAAGTGTAACAACAGTGCAAAAAGTGTAACATCAGTGCAAAAAGTGTAACACCAGTGCAAATTACTCATTGTAATTCTGAGTCATGATTGACTGAAAAACAAACGCAAATTTTCTAAGACAATGATATCACGTAGAATGACGAAAATTTTGTGCAGAAGCTTCGAATGAGATAAAAATGACTTCAAGAAAGATCTTCCGGCACTTCCTCCGTTGGGAATTGTATTCAGCAAGTTGTAGGCTCAGACTCCAAAATTACGAACTATTTAATGAACTAACCTCGTAATCCGGAACAAACAATAAACGGTAAATCACAATGATGGCTAAAAACGGTGAAGAAACTAAACTCAAAACTCCAAAGACAGCAGCAAGGTTGGCCTAAAATCTCAAACACGGCAAGAAAATACAACAGACATGAAAATCTGGAAAATTTCGACAGTGAAGTTCAAATGTACGCGCGTATGAGCGCGTAAAGTTCAAAACATCCTCCGCGCAAATTTTTTCATGTTTATATATTATTAATTAGTAATCATACGGTTTTTCTCGTTCAATTTGGAATTAATTTGCACTTGTGAGTTATTCAAAGAGCTGAAATTGCACTTGCCGAAGCGGCTCGTGCAATTTCAGCTTTTTGAATAACTCACAAGTGCAAATTAATTCCAAATTGAACGAGAAACCGTATGATTACCTATACTTAGTGTGTGTTACTCTTTTTACGTTCGTCCTATTTTTACCAATTTTTAAAGGAATAATGGAATATTACTAGTGTAATTTGCTCTGCAAAATCTTGAATTTTGAATTTTTTTTTCGATTTGGTCCGTGGTCCGGTCCGTGGTCCGGTCCGTGATCCGATCCGTGGTCCGGTCCGCGGTCCGGTCCGCGGTCCGGTCCGCGGTCCGGTCCGCGGTCCGGTCCTGGTTTTGTCGACGCCGACGAAAGTTGGCCCTTTCTCCACATTCGACCAAATCGACTGACCAACTGCAAACGTTTGAATTTCGTAAACTGGACGAACCAACTTGCAGCATAATAATTGTCTCTCTTGCCCATTGCATTCTGTTCGTACATTTGATGAAGCCAGGTATTCACATTATCTTATACACTTTACGTGGACTGCGCTTCTGCTAAGTTTTATACTAGTAAACATGGCCGCCAGGTTTTGGAACACGTGACTTAGTTAAAGCGCACGTGAGTTAGTCACGCACATGCTAGTATGATTACTCCGACGGGCGCTTAAAAAAAAGAGAAAGAAAAAAAATCGCGAAACTAATTCTCACTTAAAGTGGTTGATTTGAAATAAATCTACAATCGGGAACACTGAGCAGAAGAATTTGAGGCCGAAAACACGTGTGATGTCTTGTCTCTTTGAAGCATGGAAACCAGTTAGCGGCGCAAGGGTTACTGGGATAATCAAAATGGCGGAGACCTGTGTGTATCTATCAATTTCAAGTATTTCGTTGTGAAAATGTCGTTCTGGACATTTGTAATGTGCCAGGAGAAAAGCAGTGAAAACTTGGAAGGCATGTCTCCTGGTGGTCTGATCAACCGTGGTAAAAAAACACCCTCGTCAAAGTTTTCTGGCGCCACACAAGTAGTTGGTGAAATTCGAAAGGAAGTGTTCTTACAAATGACCTTAGCATGCGGTACTCATTATGGTATTGGAATGCTTTGTCTGACTGAGGCAGGAGAGCAGCAAATTGACTAGGTCCCTGAAAAGGTCTGAGCAACTTTGGAAAGGCATGCATTTGCTAAACTCCCATGCCAAAATTGACAGTGGAGATGCCAAAAACATGGCAGATAAGTCTACCAAAATAACCATTTTTATAATTTGGGAAGCATTGTAAAATAAATGCATGTAAATAAGATTATTTTTTTTAATTTACTTGTTGTTTCAATTATGGAAAATATATAAATATTTGTAACTAAACCAAGCTAAATCATGTCTCTTTTCTTAAATTTTAAATTTTTGTCACTGTGAATGTCTACATTTTGGCTAGATTGCAGAATACCTGGCCCACTTATGTGCATCTCACTAAATAAGAGTAGCATTTATTGTTATATACCTGGTTCTTCAAAGCATACCGACACATGTAAATGGCTGGGCTGGGTATTCTGCAATCACTCCTATATTTTTATATTTTTGTTTGATGTTGGTTTTTATTGTGATATCTTCACTAATATTCATGCTATCTTGCTTGTATTTATTGTTATTATTATTCTTATAATAGTAACTGTTCAGTGTTGGTGGTAATTCTATCTTAAATAGCATTTAAAAATAATGGTTTGAAATCTGGATATTTGAGTATATGATGACTTGTGTGAATACAAAAGTAAACAGATGACTGGTACAATATTGGTTTATTGCAAGAAACTTTGTTGAAAATTTTAAAGTATATGGAGAAACTGTTGCTAACTTTAGGATTGTATCACTCTAGTGAGATTAAGTCGCCTAAAATCGCCTAAAGTCGCCTTAAGTCGCCTTAAGTCGCCTAAAGTCACAATGTTTTTTTGGCCAATTTCGCTTAAGTCGCCTTAAGTCGCCTTAAATCGCCCAAAGTCGCCTTAAGTTACGGCGACTTAAGGTCCCAGAGTAGGCCTAACTGGCATTAACCACTTTATTTACACTTCTATATAGTTAAGGCTGTTACTTATTATAAGTTATTCCTTATCAACTGTTTTACGAACTTACTACGTAACTAATTTCACTGGTTTCGTTGTCAACTCCAAAGCGTCTGCGTCTTTGGCCACTTCACGCTTTGTTTTGGTTTGTTTTTCTATAGTTTTTGTAACTACAACAAATTCTCGCAGTTGAAACGAGTGTGAGTATTAAAATTAACTTGCAATCGAAACTACTTGAACACTAAAAACCAAATTCAAAGCTCCGTGTAAGAGCCCTAGTCGAACGGTGCAGGATGGCAAATGATAGTGGAATAATTCAATTTTCCCGCAACTATCATTGAACATTTACATGATCTAACGGCGCCTACAAGTTTGCCATAACTATCGCTTATTTTAAGTTAACTCTTGCTTCTATTTCGATACTCTTAATATATATAGAGAAGAAAATTGTGCCTGTTAGGAGGGTTTATAAACAACAAAGAACCGTTTACACGAGAAATCTTGGAGTACAGGCTGACTTGAGTGGAAAACAACTGGTTTTGAAGACAGTGAGTATGCAAACACCACCCCCTATGGGATAAATATGGACACAGAGCATGACAATACTCCAGTTCTTAAAGGACCTGCTTTTATGAAATAAACGGTAAGGGCAAGGACCGTGGGGTAGGGGTGGGAAATAACTCTCCTAAAAGGGACACTTTTTCACCCCGTAAATCAGTCACATGTTTGGTTTCATCATACTGACGCCAATTTTAAAACAATTGCAGCAGAAAATTTCATTTTGCTGCAGGCCTTTGCCAGTGACTTTCAGATTAGTCCTAAGTTCAAAATGTTGATTCTCCCTACTCATTATCATGAGTTTCTGTTTATTTTAGGTTTGAAAATTTAGCGTTACATCCAAACAGTACCTCTTAGGTTAATGATTCTATTTACTCTTATCACCTGTCTGCATGAAAATGTATTGACCTTGTAAAGAGAAAACATATCTTGTTCACTACTTAATACTGACTACTCACTTACTATTAACTTATTGATCATTTACGTTTTTTTTCATTAATCAGTCTTGTTACGGTCTGTTTTCACGGGACGGGTTGACGCCATCTTACATCTCAATGCTATATACCTTGGGTATAGCGATAGCGCAAAGCAAGCCTGCAAAAGTAGAAACATAAAGAATCACTATCAAGACATGATTGATCAGCACAGTTCTACACACAACTTAAGCAGATATGAAATTAAAGGCTGAAAAAAATTCAGGCCTGAATGGGATTCGAACCCATGACCTCTGCGATACCGGTGCAGTGCTCTACCAACTGAGCTATCAAGCCATCTAGGAGCCGGTCACATTGTGAATTCGGAATATACCCGTATAAGAATAAGGTGAAGAATTCAAATGAATATGAAAGATCCTATATTTGAACTGCGGAGAAAGATATGAAGACATGATTGATCGTAGTTAAGTTCAAATATATGATCTTTTATATATTCATTTGCATTCTTCACCTTATTATGAACTCACAATGTGACCGGCTCCCAGATGGCTTGATATCTCAGTTCGTAGAGCACTGCACCGGTATCGCAGAGGTCATGGGTTGGAATCTGGTTCAGGCCTGAATGTTTTCAGCCTTTAATTTCCAACTTCTTAAGTTGAGTGTATAACTGCCATGATCAATCACGTCTTGATATCTTTCTCCGCAGTTCGAATATATAATCTTTCATATATTCATTTGCATAAAGAATCACTGTATTTCTGAAAGATATATTCGCCGAATATAACGATAGGCTCCTTTGTGTAGAACAGGTGTAAAGCAACCTCAACGAAGCTTTCGAATATTGGCTTACTTAAGTGTCTAGCTACTGGCAAAAGTCGCAATCTGATTGGCTACACAAGCACTTAGAGTGCGCCTTCAGTAGATTTGTTATGAAGCACAAAGGTGTATTAAATGACCGGCAATAAATCATTTTTAATGGAAATATTTGTTTAGTAGTAGAAAACAACACAAACAGCGGTGATAAATATTGTATTCCAACGCATTTTTATGTAGAACTTGACGTTTTGTATGCTAGTCAACATACATTTTCAAGTTTTGAAACCTACATATATATCGTAAAACAATAGAGGTCTGGAACCTAGACTGTGAAAAATGATCTGCAGCAGTACGTGTTTTGACATAATGCCCAGACTTATTTTTGGCTCGATTTTACCTAAATAAAACCTGGACTTGCCATCAAAGGTAAAGAGGGTCGGAAATCTGCAAGTCGTCCGCCATCTTGAAAATTTTAGGCGAGCTAAATTAAATTGTGAGGCTGAATCGGTCCCATTGAAGGCTCTGGGCTTTTTCAAATTTTATTTTCCCGTTGATGGTTTGTACGGGTCAGTGTTTTCTCGAAACTCCGTCGGATACCTGTTGATATCAGTACAGTTCAAGATTATAACCCAAGCTAGCAAATTCAAGTATTTTCTTCTTTAAGAAAACTTACTTTTATTTTCCAAAGTCAAATGTCACGTTATCTCCAATCAGCATAAATGGTGCCCAGTCGGGAACCATGTCAAAGCCGTTACTTCTCATCCATTTCATAGCCTGCTGAAGCGATTCACTGGCACTCTCCCCAAGAACAAGATGTTTGTAGAAACGACCCATTAGCTTCTCTGTTGCTTTGTCACTTATGGCCCATAGAGCCACCAAAACGGATCGTGCACCGGATCCTAAGAACGCTCGAGCGATACCAACGACTCCTTCGGCTCTTATCTTCCCACATGCACTATGACAGCAGCTAAGTACTACCAGTTTAGCTCGAAGTTGAACTTTTGCAATGTCAGACATCGTCAAAAGGTATTCTTGTTCTTCTGGAATCCTGTTAGGAGGGCCTACCCAAGAAAGGGCAATTTCTCCTCGGTCGGCATTACCATGGGCTGCAAAATGTATCAGACTCACTGAATGTAACCTGTCAAGTACCGCCTGCTTTGTGGCGTTTCCTCCTAACAAAGGTTCAACACCTAGCAGTTCTCCAATCATGGCTGCTTCTTGTCCTGCCCAGGGTAACCTAGAGATGGACATTTGCTTTCCTTTGTAGAACACCGTACCGACCTTTGGATCACCCACTATCAGTGCATCTGTGTGACTGTGATAGTTTGCAGGACTGTCTTGAATAAGCTTGAGAGTTGTCAAAGAAGGAACGATGCGGATTCTGAATTTCTCTGATAAATACCTCCTGCCTTCATCTATTAACGCTGGAAATGGAACTTGGTTTAAGAAGCGATCAGGAGCAACAATGAGCTCGGGCTCCTCAAGTAGATCAGCTACCGGATTGATTAGCATTCTGTAGTACAAAGAAAAGCTCGATTCGGAGTTTCCGTTTTCTTCATCTTCTTCCTCGAAAAGTCTCAGTGCTCCGAGGCTTTCGACGTCATTTAAAGACCGATCTTCGCAATCTTCTTCGGGTAGAACACCAACGTTTCGAAAGCCTTTAGCGAAGAAATCATCTAACTTGCCAACTAGTCCAGCACCAACTAGTTTGTCATCTACAGTTATTTTTCTGAAATGAATCATTCCATCTGCCTTGAGAACCCACAAAAACAGGAAATGCTCATAATAAGAAATGTAAAGACAAGAAGAGTTTCTTTCTTTGTTCATAACCTTTTCAATGGCAGTCCACGATTGTGGATCAGCTGAGATTTGGCTTTCAACAAAATACTGAGATGTCATCAAGTCTGCTAACGCTCTAGCACGTGCCAGCTCTAAAATATAAAGAGCATGGTTCGGTTTCGGATTTCCCGAAAGACAAAATAATGCACAAAGACTTTGATAGGGAGAATTGTGAACATCTGAAAACGATACCTTAAAACCGTCGTTGTCTCCTAAGAAAGAACGCAAAGACTCACTTTTCCTGATACTCACGAGGAGACAGTCAAACGCCTGTGAGACCTTGCCTTGGTATACCTTTACCATTGCAAGAAGACAAAGAATTTGAAACTCTTTGTCTAAGTCTCCAATCTCTCGAGTAATTAACAGTGCCTTCTCAATATAGACTTCAGCCATGTCATATTCGCCAAAAGAATGAAAAACACATCCTAAGTTTCCGTAATCAGCTGCTTCTCCCTCTTTGTCACCAATTTGTATTCGGATGGCAAGTGCTTTCTCAAGATATTCTTTAGCTTTGTCATATTCACCAAGAGATTGAAACACAGTTCCTAAGTTTCCATATGAGCTGGCTTCTCCCTCTTTGCCACCAATTTGTATTCGGATGGCAAGTGCTTTCTCAAGATATTCTTTAGCTTTGTCATATTCACCAAGAGATTGAAACACAGTTCCTAAGTTTCCATATGAGCTGGCTTCTCCCTCTTTGCCACCAATTTGTATTCGGATGGCAAGTGCTTTCTCAAGATATTCTTTAGCTTTGTCATATTCACCAAGAGATTGAAACACAGTTCCTAAGTTTCCATATGAGCTGGCTTCTCCCTTTTTGTCACCAATTTGTATTCGGATGGCAAGTGCTTTCTCAAGATATTCTTTAGCTTTGTCATATTCACCAAGAGATTGAAACACAGTTCCTAAGTTTCCATATGAGCTGGCTTCTCCCTTTTTGTCACCAATTTGTATTCGGATGGCAAGTGCTTTCTCAAGATATTCTTTAGCTTTGTCATATTCACCAAGAGATTGAAACACAGTTCCTAAGTTTCCATATGAGCTGGCTTCTCCCTTTTTGTCACCAATTTGTATTAGGATGGCAAGTGCTTTCTCAAGATATTCTTTAGCTTTGTCATATTCACCAAGAGATTGAAACACAGTTCCTAAGTTTCCATATGAGCTGGCTTCTCCCTTTTTGTCACCAATTTGTATTAGGATGGCAAGTGCTTTCTCAAGATATTCTTTAGCTTTGTCATATTCACCAAGAGATTGAAACACAGTTCCTAAGTTTCCATATGAGCTGGCTTCTCCCTGTTTGTCACCAATTTGTATTAGGATGGCAAGTGCTTTCTCAAGATATTCTTTAGCTTTGTCATATTCACCAAGAGATTGAAACACAGTTCCTAAGTTTCCATATGAGCTGGCTTCTCCCTGTTTGTCACCAATTTGTATTTGGATGGGAAGTGCTTTCTCAAGATATTCTTTAGCTTTGTCATATTCACCAAGAGATTGAAACACAGTTCCTATTTTTCCGTAATCTGCTGCTTCTCCCTCTTTGTCACCAATTTGTATTCGGATGGCAAGTGCTTTCTCAAGATATTCTTTAGCTTTGTCATATTCACCAAGAGATTGAAACACAGTTCCTAAGTTTCCATATGAGCTGGCTTCTCCCTTTTTGTCACCAATTTGTATTCGGATGGCAAGTGCTTTCTCAAGATATTCTTTAGCTTTGTCATATTCACCGAGATGATAAGACACAATTCCAGAGTTTTGATATGTGTGTGCTACATTTTTTCTGTCTCCCATTTCTTTCATGATTTCTATCGCTTTCTCATAAAGTTCTCGTGCTTCCACGTATTTATATTGCTGTTGACACAATGTGGCCATTGCTATTGTAAGATCTCTTACATTGTCTGTTTTCCCACTTTTGCGGTAAATTTCACAAAGTTCCCTGCCGTAGATAAGTGCTTTTGTGTAATCCGGGATAAGACAATACGCCTTAAAAATAATGCTATAGATAGCAAGGTTAAGTAAATTGAAAATTTCTTCCCCTTTTATCACTTTCTGTTTCAGGAAGATCAAACATTCCTTGCAAACGTCAATGGCTTTTAGACCACGACCAGTGTTGAGAAGGAAAGTAGCAACAACCAAGCCAATAAAGATGGCCTCTACAATGTCTGTTATGTTGTTCATAGCGTCATCTTCTATGAGCCTTGTAAAAAAGATAACATGAATCAAGATTTGTAGCTATTTAGATTAATGATATACTTTTGAGCGCGTTTCAAACTGTATAAGTGGGTACTGGCGAATTCAATTCCTGGGGTAGGGGTAACCCTGCTATAGACTTGCCGTTTGCCTGAAGGGACTGGACACAACCTCAATCCAAACATTAGAAAAATGATTGAAACACGACGCCGTTTGCTAAGTTCGACATTGCATATCTTTTCATGCGGCTTACAAGTCTTTACAATAATGTTCAGTCTGCTTACTTGAATTTTTTGAAAGTGGCATTATCTGAGCAACGGCGAGATCCGACAACATACTTAGCCACATCTCACGCCTGGACTGATTGTTCCTTACCAAAGCTGATATCGCCTAATTTAGGGAAATAGATGGTTGCATTTTCCATAGAAAATTTGCACTACTTACATTACAGAAACTGGAACAAAGTACAAACAGTGTTATTATTTAATTAATAGACACCTCGACAAAAACAAATCATACAACAAATAATCGAATGAAGGTAATCGCATGAAAACATGCCTATTGGCAGCAAGGGCAGGCACGAAGTCAATTTAGTTTCCACTGATAAATAAACGTTATATAATTTTCTGTGTTCGTGAGCGGGCGCAATTTAACAAATCCTACAATTTGATTGGTTCTGGGAGCGGGCAGAATTATCCTCGAGTTGATGTATTTTCGTGAAAGAATTATGAGTAATTGACAATCATTTGCTCTTTTTACACTTTTGTCGACGATTACCAACGCAATTTTTAAATGGCATGGAGAGTCACTGTAAATAAATTCAATTGAGTTTTTTGAAGTTGTCGAAAGTCTTTATTGTGGCCCGTTAAAACTGTGGTCCAGCAAAGTCAATCAGATCAGTAAAAGAACCTGTACGCTAAACATAGCCGAGCACTGCCTCACATTCAGTTCTGTCCTACATACTCTGCTCAAATGACTTTGATGATTAGACTGATTAATGTTCACGTTTTTCTTCGATCAACGAATTCGTAAAATTATTACGGGCTATTTATTTGCTTTGGAACAAACGTAAACGCAGTTGTTTTTTACCTAGAAATAGGCCCTTTGCAGCTAAGCCGTCACGTGACCTACTTTTCATAAAATTATGGGCTATAACTTAACAAATGCCAGAAATGGAAAAAGCATGTCGAGAATATCAAAACGGCCAAATTTGAGGCCCCCATCATTAAAAGATGAGATTTTATGACAGTCTGAATTTTTAAAAAAATAACGAGGTTTGTATGGAAAATGTTGCTGGAGAGCAGGACCTTGAAAATTTAAACTGTCGTATAAACTTACTCTTTCATTCCAGGGGGCTCAAACCTGGCCATTTTGGTATTTTCGATGCGCTCTTTCCATTTCTGGCATTCTTTAAGTTATAGCCCATAATATAAAAATGTTCTAAGAAAAAATCGGTCACGTGGCCCCAACTGCAAAGGGCCTATTGGCTTTTAGATCAATATTTTAAAGTTATTTTACCCTTGGCTGTATATGGGGTACCAATTTAGGGGCGTTACTCAAACAAGAACGAATTTAATTCTTTGGAATCCATACGTTGTAGGGCTGCTAGAGTTGTATAAAACCTCCCACGCGACATCCCCTCTGTATTTATAACAAAAATAGCTAAGTGGGAACTTTTTATTCGACACTTATAAGGTCAAAACAGCCACCCTAATTTATAAGAGTTATTATAACCAGACAACTCCATCCTGCTTGGAACACTTAATCCAAAGGAAGTATAACCGAAGTATAACCTCGGTCATCAATATCGTATTAACGTTCAACGTTTTGAAACTTATGAAATGAAAAACTCTATATCATAGAGAGGATCCATAGTTTGAAACCTTTTTAAACAATCCGCTGTCAACTCCAGAGATTATGCTAAAGGGGAAAAAAAGTCTCCCGCCCACAGAAACTTAAATTTTAGCGAAGAGTTACCGCAAATGGGTGATTTCGTCTTTTATTGATTTTGTTCACACCTTTTTCGCATATTTCAATTTTTTATTATCCTATTAACATTTTAACACGGTCCCATAAGCAATATTAGCTTTTAAACCCACCTTGTTTAAATAAAAGTTGTTGTTGTTGTTGAAAACGTAGAGCTATTGTGAATAAATACTGAGAAATGTTCATGCAAGATAATAGCACGCAATGACAAATACAAACAGATTTGTAAGAATCAATCAAAGGTGTGTTACACCCTTTGCTATCTTCACTCTTTACTGAATACAGACGAGATAGCTGTCTCACAGCTTTCAAAATAATTTCCATATTGTTGTGGACTCCGTGAACAAATTTGATCGAATTCGACTTTCAGCTTCCTGTCATAGAAAGACTAACATGCTTTGAAGACAAAAACGGAATCTTAAGACGAGCTGATATCACAGCTGATATCTTCTATCCCCAAGACAAGAGCACGAATTTGCCAGTTCTTTCGTTCACTAGATAACTTAGTTTGTACAATTTCATCGAAGACCGTGACATCACTGAGACAACCAAACAGCTTCGAGTTTGCGTTTAATCTACGCTTACTGATTCAGGGTCAGTTTGATTTTAGTCATTTTTTTGGCTCCATTATTTTGTACTTTTACATTGCTTCAAAGTCTATCTTGTGACAAAGTGCCACAAGTTTCCATTGTACTTTCTGCACGGCTAACTCTCCATACAGTTATCGGATCGACCGAGAAAACTTTAGGCAGTTCTGGATAATTTGCAAACTACAAAAACGCGATCGATCAACCAATCTCAAACTTATTAGGTAGCTACTTAAAAGTACGGCCGAGAACAGAATCTCTTCTGAGTAGAGAAAGTATCCTGTTATATGCTTAGAAGTCCCCAATTTTGGCAGTTGTCTCAAATGTTTTAATCCAGTACATCAGAACAAGAAACAAATACACCCTAACAAATTGGCAAATGTACCACTGTATTAATTTTGCTTCTAGCTCTTGTCTTCAACCAACACCTCATGACATGAACATTGCTGCCCTACTAATGGGTGGCTACTATAAATACATTTGTACTCACCAGTCTGTGTCGATCAACAGGATGAATCCAAAATCAAACCACGTTAACAGCAGCAACTGTTTTAATAATAACAAAGAAAAAGAACTTAAGCAAATTAGCGGGCGTGTATTCGCGTGACTCACTGTTAGAAATCGCAGCAAAAATAAAATGCCTCATGCGAGCTGATATATTTTCCACTGTTATTTTAGCTTCAAACTCTTCTTACAGTTTGTCGCCTTTAGGTGTCGCAATGCGCTCACCGCAGCTTCTGATTGGTTCGTTTTACCTGTTTTAGATGCTGTTTTCAGTTTGTTCTCCCTCTCTCGCTTGCGATCTTAGCACTTTATACTGTATAACTCAAGCACTCCTAGGTCTGTGGAGCGAGATGAATCACCGGTGGTCAGCGAGGTTTTTTCAATGTTCAAAACATATTTAGAGTCTAAGTTGGACGAAAAGACTAAGCAGCTCGAGTCCAAATCTAAGCTGGATAAGCAAGTGAAACGCTTAAAGAAACGCTTAAAGAAGACTAAGGAGGCAGCAAGCAGGAAAAGGAGGCAGCCTACGCAAGGTCGTCCTGGACCAGACAAAAAGTTCAAAGGATCTTCGACTTCGACGGATCAGCAGCTTTTTCGCGGTGAGCTAGCCTGAGTTTTGATTTTCTTTCTTCGCTCTCTCCAACTTTGGGTACTTTGTTCTCTCTATTGTTAGGGTTCGCACGCAATCCATCCATATCTGACTTTGCCTCGTTTTTTTTGCGGTTATCTGAAGTGGCAAATACTTTACGTTCGTTTGAGCGAAGCCAATAGGCCTTTTGCAACAAACGATCACATGGTACATCCGCCATACTGGAGGACAAGCTCATTACTATTCCCGCACTGGGACATTAAAACAAAGGCCAGTCAAGCTTGACTGGTTGAGGTCTCTTTGTTTTAACGTCCCAGTGCGGGAATAATAATGAGCTTGCCCTCCAGTATGGCGGATGTACCATGTGATCGTTTGTTGCAAAAGGCCTATTAGAACGTAACGAAAATTTCTCGCAGTGGAGATTATTTAATAGTATTTAACATCGACATGTATTAGAAGCAATAAGCTCATGTTTTCAAGCAGGATGTAGCTCGATGTAAACTCAGGGAGTCGAGTACGTTTCTCGCTTACAAAATCAAAGTGAAACGAGAAACTGAAATAACAGTGAGGGAACTTCCCTGCAAGACAACGGCACACAATGACAAATACGAACAGAATTGTGAAAAAAGAAAGAAAACAAACACGAGTAAATGAGTTCTTCTAATGTGGTTTACATCCTTTGCTATAATCATTCTTTGTTCAATGCAGTCAAGATAGCGGTCCAATAGTTTTCAAAATCATTGCATAATTTTGGCGACTTCTTCGATGAGTGGACTTTGAGCTTCCTGTTATAGAAACGCTAACGTTCTCTAAACTTTATAAGAAGAACAAATGATGCTCGTTTTTTTAATTCGTCGTTTGTATTTTCAAGGGACGAAAGATCTTGAATTTACTGATTTATTTCGGTCATTTCATAATACACTTTCCGAAATAAGCTAGTTTTAGTGAGTTAAAAGACTGAACTCCCCCCAAAAAAACACACGCGTCAATGAGGAGATCTTTTCCTCAAAAAAGTACAGTAGAAGAGATGGAAAAGCTAAGTTAAGCTAGAAAATTATAACTGTGCAAACGATGCTTCCAAACAATTATTTGCATGATTTAATTTTTTGCGTGACTCACTGATAGCTCTTACCACAAGAAGAAACTCAGTGCGCGATTCAGGCAAACCTCTCTTAGTGTAAATGCCAGTTTCATTTGTTGGTTAGCCTGTGTAATCGAACCAGTCCGTCCGAGCGTTTAGAACACGTGACTTGATCGAGCTTAGTTCCAGTTTAGGTCAAACCTCGGTGCTACACGTTTTACGTTGACTACGTTGTTATTTCAATTGTATATGGTCAAAGGAACACTAACCGGAGTGTCATTTTGTTAAGGAACTTACGGGGAATCAAAAGGACTGATTACGAACACTCGTGAATCAAGGTTGCGGTAACACGAATTTTCTTATTGTAAACTGGACAGTGTCGAGCGTTTCCCTCGTTGATCGTAAGCGAATAAACGATGGACTATACGGCTGTTACTTTGTTAGAGTAAATCACACAGGGAAGGACACGAAAAAGACAACGAAGGTGATTCCTAGAAGAAATGGATGTTTTCGATTCGATGAAGAAAAGGAAGACATTTCACGCGGAATGGATATGGAACTTGAAAGACTGCACTTGCTAACTTAAATTTATTTATTACAATTTATGGTTACAAATACAAACAAGCATGAACCAAAGGATGATCTGTAAGGGGGTCCAAGACCCCATATAAAAACCGATCACCTTATAGTATACAATACAATAAAAAAAAACTACTTAGGAGACACTAACTACATAACTACTCAGCCTCAGAAACACTAAAAAAGTTCTTAACTCTAGATTTAAAAATGTTAACATTTTCCGACGCGCGAATGTCCAAAGGTAGATGGTTCCATAAATCAGTTATTCGATTAAAAAAATGATACTTTAGGACATTGGTCCTGGCGTATTTCTTCTTTAAGGTTAAAACGTCCTTGGACCTAAGTGGGAAGCGGTCGGCTTCTGAATAAAAATCTAATATATTACTAACGTCAATATCAAAGTTGCCATTGAGTATTTTATATAAAAAAGTCACGTCAGCCAGTGATCTTCTCTTCTCAAGTGACATAAGGTTAAGCTTCTTCAAGCGAATGTCATAAGAATCATCACTCTTTAAGATAAATCTGGTCGCTCTTCTCTGTACTCTTTCCAGCTTATCAATGTTTCTTTTTGTATATGGAGACCACACCACTGAACAATATTCCAGGTTCGAGCGAACCAATGAGCAGTAAAGAGTACGCAAGGTCTTAGGGTCATCCAGTCCTTTGCAAGTTCTCTTAATCAGACCAAGCATTCTGTTAGCCTTGGATACTACATGATCTATGTGTGGGTTCCATGATAAGTGATGATTTGTAATAACCCCCAGGTCTTTAAACTCCTTAACCTCTTCCAGTTCAGAGTTTTCCAGGAGAAAACTAGAGGTGAGGGGTTGTAGTTTCTTTGAGATTTTCATAATCTTACATTTCTTGACATTAAAGTTCATGGAATTCCGAACACTCCACTGATGCAGATTGTTCAGATCCTGTTGAAATAACTCAAGATCACCGGCCGTATCAATGATTCTGGAACATTTGCAGTCATCTGCATACAGGGCAATAGTACTGCCAGGAAGAACCACTTCAGGAAGGTCACTAATAAATATAACAAAAAATAAGGGTCCCAATAAAGAGCCCTGAGGAACTCCAGAAGAGACATCTGACCAGGAAGAGGATATACCATCCAGTACTACTCTCTGACGCCTGTTACTTAAATAACTTTCACACCATTGCAGCAATGAGCCAGAGATCCCGAAGTTGCACAACTTTTGCAATAGAACTGCATGGTTCACTTTGTCAAAAGCTTTGGTGAAGTCTAAGAAGACTACATCAACTTGTCTGCCTTGGTCAAGCGCAGTAGCCCAATGATGGTGGGTTAAAATCAGTTGGGTCTCACAGGATCTTCCTTTGACAAAACCATGTTGCCAGTCAGTTAAAAATGGTGAGACATGATCATAAATAGCAGAGTAAACAATACGCTCCAGGCACTTGGCCGGGATTGGCAATAAGGAAATAGATCTGTAGTTGGTAACGAGCTCCCGGCTATCTCCCTTATGAATCGGGGTGATGTTGGCTGATTTCCATAAGGTGGGCATTTCCCCAGTTTTCAGAGATAAATTAAACAAGTGAGCAAGAGGAATCGAGAGCTCTTTTGCACAAGTACGTAAAATACGAGCTGGTAAGTTGTCCACACCAGGTGCCTTGTTTACATTGATCTTACGTAGAATTCCTTCAATCTCTGGGACTGTTGTTGAAACTTCAAATAACAAGTTCGGGTTAACAACATCTGTGGATAACAGCTGGACTTCAGTAGTGGATTTAGAGTAGACTGAATGAAAAAACACATTGAACAACTCCACCTTCGAAATCGAGTCTCTAGACCTGGTGCCTCCATAGGTAACAGTACATAAATAAACAGATTAACGTAATCCTGCCCTTGCTAGAAGATTTGGAGGACGAAAAACAAGTGCGTATTGAAGTTGTTCAGTTAGATCAACTGTTTATGAAAATGCAAGACGTTCATGATATGTATCTCAGTGCTTTGGATGAAGGGAGCAAAGTCGAAATGGCGCGTCAATGGTATGACGCTGGTGATAAAAATGTGTTTCGATCAAAGCAAAGAATTAATGACTATCTGCATGAAGCAGAGAACCTTCGTAGTGGTTTACATGACACAAGCTCTGTGAAATCTAAATCATCTCGTCATTCAAAGGGCTCCCATTCCTCATCATCCTCTGTCTGTCTGTTAAGGTTAACTGAAGCAAAGGCTAGAGCTGCAGTATTAGAGGTTGAAGCAAGATTGTTAAAGGAGAAACAAGCGCTAAGAATGGCTACTGAAGAACTTGAGCTTCGACCAAACATTGTAGAGGCAAAGGCAGAAGAAAGGACTTACAAGGAGTTTGATGAAGAACAAAACATTGATGACATGAGTCATTATTTGGAAGATGTTAAGGCTAAACGTACCTCCACTCCCTTCTTATCGGAGGAAAAACCTAACAATCAGACCACAATAAAGGTGCCTTCTGTGAAATTCCAAGGTTCAACCTTTGTTAGTACCGTTGCAACAATCCCTCCTGTGAACACGCCTATCTTTGTCAGCACAGCTAGCATGAACCTAACTGTCCAACCCTTTGTCTCAAGGGACCTCACCATCAAAGAAAGGAAGCACAGAGAAAGATATGAGACACCTACTGATACCAAACCGTCGTGTAACAATAAAGAAGA
>OZ026597.1:3051893-3071893 GCA_964020085.1 Micromussa lordhowensis
CCAAGGAGAATCGCTCAATGACCACCTACTACAAGGTTCCGATCTTTCAAGCAAGCTACCTGGAGTGCTCACCAGGTTCAGAAAAGAGAGAGTAGCCCTCATGGCGGATGTAGAAAAAATGTTCTTCCAAGTCAAAGTAAAGAAGGAGGATCAGGATTTGTTTCGTTTCTTGTGGTGGCCAGATGAACCTCATGAGTACTGCATGAAAGTGCATCTCTTCGGAGCTGGTTCATCACCAGGATATTCCAACTTTGCCCTGAAATGCACAGCCGAGGACGGCGAAAAAAAGTTTGTGCAAGAGCTGCCGAAACACTGAAGAAAAACCTCTACGTTGACGATGCACTAAAATCGTTTCCAACAGAAAAGGATGCCATAGAACTCTTACAAGCTGTTGAGGGGGTGTGTGCAAAGGGAGGATTCAACCTCTCAAAGTTCGTCAGCAACAGTCGAGAAGTGATGATGTCGGTACCGAGCGAAAGAAATCAAGGGCTTAGACTTGACAAGTTACCAATAGAGAAAGCACTGGGCGTACATTGGTGTATAGAGTCAGACTCATTTAAATTCAGAATAGAGTTGAAAAACAAACCATGCACCCGCAAAGGTATACTGGCAACCATAAGTACGATCTTCGATCCACCAGGGCTCATTGCACCCGTCGTCCTTGATGGAAAACTAGATACTTCAAGAGGCCTTTCAATTGAAAGGCTGGGATGAGCCAATCGATGGTGAAGTTCTCGCCAAGTGAGAAAGGTGGAGGAGTCAGTTACCGCTACTTGAGCAGCTCGTCATCCCAAAAAACTACAAGCCTCCTCGTTTTGGACGAATTGTTACTGCACAATTACATAACATGTCAGACGCATAACAAACTGGATACGGACAATGTTCTTATCTCAGATTGGTTGATGAAACCTTCAGGATTCATTGTTCTTTAGTACTGGGTAAAGCCTTTGTAGCACCACTGAGATCAGTAACTATCCCAAGGCTTGAACCGTTTCCGTGAGAGTTGCAAGCGTGCTGAAAGAAGACTTAGATTACGAAGAACTTCAGGACCTCTACTGGACAGACAGCAAGGTTGTCCTCAGATTTATCAGTAACGAATCTCGAAGATTCCATGTGTACGTTGCAAATAGGGTGCAGTTCATCCGTGACCAAACTTCACCCGACCAATGGCGGTACGTGGAGTCTGTATCCAACTCGGTAGATGAAGAATCAAGGAGGGGGGGGAATGCCGAAGTGTTTATGCGGAAGTTGCAGTGGATTAGAGGCCCAACATTCTTGTGGCAGACAGAGGATCAGTGGCCTCGACAAGGCTCGTATGAAAATGAGAGCCAGGAGAGCTTGCCAGAAGTTAGAAAGGTCACCGCCAGCATCACAGTAATTGAAGAGCACGCTAAACAGATTTGAAAGATTCTCCAACTGGTAAGGGTTAAAGACCGCAGTTGCCCTCTGTGTGGAATACAAACGGGGTTTACGAATGAGCATCAACACAGCAGACAGGAACCTGCCGGTTGATGATGGCCCTCAAATAAACGAACAGAGTCGTAAAGCTGAAGGTTGCCCTGCTACACGCATTATGGTCCAAGACCTAGAACAAGCAGAAGTAGAAATCCTTACGTTTGTACCAGCGCCTTTCATAAAGAAGTGAAGACGACCTTGAAAGAATTTCAAGCCCAGACTGAAGGTGTGCGTAAAGATCGTCAGTGTGTAAAAGAATGGAAGCCCTTTTAAAGAAAACTAGCAGCCTTAACGCCCTTGATCCATACCTGGTACTATCGGAATGCTTCGAGTAGGAGGTGGAATAACGAAGCTGAACTGGCAGACAGTCTTAAGAACCCTGTCATCTTACCAAAGACTTGCCATGTCACAGAGTTGATCATCCGCCACGCCAATGCAAAGACTCGTCACAGCGGAAGGGGTGTCACCTTAAATGAACTTTGTTCAAATGGTTACTGGATTATTAATGGCATGCAGCAGTTAGACGCTTCATCTCAAGGTGTGTCAGATGTCACTATCTGTGTGGTACTGCTGGAGAACAGAAAATGGCAAACCTCCCAAATTGGCGTGTTGAGCCCGCGCCACCATTTTCATACTGCGCGGTGGACTGTTTCGGCCCGTGGTACGCTAAGGAAGGCAGGAGAGAAGTGAAAAGATACGGAACCGTATTCACTTGCATGGTCAGTCGTGCGATACACATCGAAGTTGGACACTCCCTGGAAACAGATTCGTTCTTGCAAGCACTACGGCGCGTTATCGTTCGAAGAGGACCAATACGAGAACTTTGCAGTGATCAGGGGACCAACTCTGTTGGTGCCGAAAACGATTTAAAGAGGGCCCTTCAAGATATGGACGATGAGAAGATAAAGGCAGAATTGCGTAAGCACAATATCGATTTGATCAGAAACCCTGCTACAGCAAACAACTTTGGAAGTGCTTGGGAGCGACAAATCCGATCAGTACGGAACGTTATGGGAGCGCTTCTGAAGCAACATGGTCACAGCTTAGACGACGAATCGTTACGAACTCTTTTATGTAAAGTCGAAGCTGTTGTAAACAGTCGCCATATTACTACCGAGAGCTTAAGTGACCTACTTTCTCTGTTGCCCCTAACGCCAAGCACACTTCTCACCGGCAAGACCAAGCTTATTCTTGCTCCCCCAGGGAAGTTTCAAAAGGAAGATGTTTCTTGCAAGCGACGGTGGAGGCATGTACAACAAATTGCTAACGAGTTCTAGAGCAGGTAGAGCAAAGAATATTTACAGAGCCTACAAGCGAGACAAAAGTGGACACGCCAGAGAAGAAACTACACTGAAGGTCATATCGTTCTTTTGAAAGACGACAACACTTGCAGAAACAAGTGGCCCATGGTTGCTGCACGTCCAAATGACCAAGGCCGAGTCAGATCGGTAACAGTTCAATCAGCAACCGTGTCAGTGTTGAGTCGACCGATGAACAAACTTGTGCTGCTACTAGAGCCACCCGAGGATAGACCGGCAATCCCCGACGAGGAGCCAGAGGATCATTTCTGAATCAGGAACATAATATGCGAAGTACCTTGTTAAGCTAAGTATAGCGAACAATTCGAGAAAATTCGTTTCAGTTAAAATGATGAACATTTTAGGGGAGCCATGTAAATGCCATTTTCTTTGTTGGTTTTCCTGTGTAATCGGACCAGTCCGTCCGAGTGTTTAGGACACATGATTTGATCGAGGTTCATTCGATCGATTCAAACGCACGCACGATATCGCCAAATTAACAAACAACAGATAGTGCGAACAAATCCAGACCTAATTTCTTGCTTCAAAAATTATATAGTTCATACAAAAACTCAGAAAAAAAAAACTTACAATTTACTTGTCCTTTCGCCTTACTCCTTCCGTGAGATCCAGGTATTTACCGGACAGCGTGATAAAAACTGTGCAAACGCAGCACTTGAAGCTACTTGACAAACATGACGTCTTTCGGAAAACTACGGCGTTTATCAAAGATCTGACACGAACTCGCAGGGCCTCAATAAATGCTGCTTTATTCTCTGTTGTTTCTGTTCGTTCTTAAAATCCAGGGAGATCCAACAATTCTTGACAAAATGGCGCCGACAAACCAAAGTGATCGATGCTTTCCTTCTCAGCGGGATTTTCTAAATGACGACCACCGCAAAAAAAAAAAACGCTCTTTTGCGTGAAAACCAAAATCAGAACAACCGTTAAAAAATTATCTCTTCGCAAACAACGGAGTTTCCACAAGGCTTGTGTTTAGTTCCACCTGGCGATCGCTTGTGCGTTTTGTAGTGAAATATTTGTCGCGAACTTGAGCAGAAAGCATTGATCGAAAATAAGAACATTTTCACACTTTTTCACAATACTAATCGCTGCTATTGCCGGTCTCGAACGGACTGAGGGGGAGGTTCTTTAACTCCTTGGGTACCCCTTTTTTCGGCCGACGCGTTTCAATGGGCGCGATTTCGTAATGAGTTTAGGTCAAACCTCGGCGCTACACGTTTTTCGTTGACTACGTTGTTATCCCCCTTATCTTGTGTATGGTCAAAGGAACACTAACCGGACTGTCATTTTGTTAAAGTGCCTATAAACCCCAAAATTTTTATTTGCTTAATTTAATCTTGTTATAATTCTGAGCAAAATGGCGCAAAAATTTTTGTCTTTGGTCAAATCCGGAATTTTTTATGAATTTTCAAAGTGGCGGAAAATCGAGATTCGAAAAACCCATCACCGAGCCGCGGAACCTGCCGAAAGGGAATGGGTCGAGTGTAATTCGTGACGTAAAACCCGGACTGTAAGCTTCGCGTGTTGAGACTTCGATTAGAGCTGAAACCATCCCTGAGAGATGCGTTGTTTTCGGCTGTAGCAATGTTTGAAGCAAAGAAAAAGGGATACTCCTTCATCCCAAACCGTTTTACGGTAAAAGTGAGAGCGAAAAGCAAAGGCGAATGAGGAAGTGCGTTGATTTTGTGAAAATCTAAACGTGCTCATTGGGAACCCAGCGAGCATTCGGCGGTCTGCCCTGAGCACTTTCACAGAGGAAGACTACACCAACCGATTCGCTGATGATCTGGTGTTTTTCCAACCAGGCACGCTCGTTTTGTTTTGAGCAACAACGCTGCGAATAAACCTGAAAGTGAGCGAAGCGAACGGAAGGTGAGAAATTTTTCAACATCATTCAGTCTACCTGTCAAAACAAACCGATTTTTCTTTCGTTGATCGCAAATGTTTCTTTCGTTTGTTGTTTATTATCGCTTGCCTAGCTCACCGTATGCTGTTGCAAATACAATAATTGCGACCTGACTTATATATGATTTCTTCCTCCTTTCTTTCTCTTTAGTACAACTCTAGCCATTCCTCGTCCGCTAGCGGATCGTCGGCATATGCCTCTTGCGTTCCATCCTCGTCGCTGGCCGTAGCACTCAAGTTTGGCGAACCTTTAACTTCCAAGTCGTAATCTTCCATTTCTGAGACTTCAGAAGCCGAACTAGAGGTCGGACCGATGTCGTTCGAAGCCATATCTCGATTAACGTGTTCGCAGATAACAAATGTCAGCCGAGTGAAAATGCTTTTTACCGGCGCACAAAGAAAACCACGCGACTCCTCTGTTATTGCCTGAGGTTAATGTCCGAGTATTACGTCACTAGTCCCAGTCTCCCATTCACCCGGCCGCGGGCAGAAAACACCGGACTTTAAAAATTCATAAAAAATTCCAGATTTGACCAAAAACAAAAATTTGTGCGCCATTTTTCTCACAATTCTAACAAGATTAAATTAAGCAAAAAACATTTTTGGGTTTATAGGCACTTTAAGGAACTTACTGAGAATCAACAGGATTGAACATTACGAACACTCGTGAATCAAGATTACGGTAACACGAATTTTCTTGTTGTAAACTGGACAGTATCAAGCGTTTCCCTCGTTGATCTAAACGAATAAACGATGGAATGGACTTCAAGGCAGTTACACCCAGTGTACATGTAAAGTCACACTATACTTGTTATATGTACACACAACGCTATCAGTGATGGAGAGCTTACCGGTTATAAACCGACCGTGTCCAGTTTCTCAGTCTTCTAATCAAAATGAAACCAGAAGTGATATAAAATGAAACAACACTGAGGGGGTTTCCCTACAAGACAATAAGAAAACAAATTCTCAAACTCATTAATAATTCATCAAGCTAAAACAAAGAAAATCACAACCGTGAAGGAGGTTTTCATACCCGGTCTAAATTAGCATAGATTTCGACGATTTTACTCCTCCGTTTTCTCCTTAGTTTTTGCTTCGATTGAGAAGATATATCAAACATTATAGACAGTGTTTCATCGGCTATCCAAACACCTCGAATTTCGTCAAAAATACTCCGCTGCGCGTCGTATTTTCAACTCTCTTCTCGTTGTTTGGATATCCCGATGAAACACTGTCGCTCGTGTTTGATATATCACTTAAAATTAATCTAAATTTCAAACGTTTTGAAAAATAATCAAATGAAATCTTTGGAAAGTAAGTTACTTTTTTCTATTCATATTATTTGTTAAATTCTGTCGGCAAATTCGAATAGCTTTCAAAGTATATTGGATTTTTGACCATGTAGCTAATTTATCGAGCAAGACAAAGTTCTTTGTTGTATGTCGTAGGTAAAACTGATTTGCACTCAGCAATTTTGCTGACTCACCAGAATAAAACAAAACCCATATGTGCCGACAACAGGAATTTATCGTGTCAAAATGAACTTGCTTGCCAATCGCGTTTCGTTCACACCAGCATCATTAACTACAACTGGTTTTGATTAATCTTTAACTACACGACGTCAGATTTAAAGTAGTTAGTCATTGCAGTCGACGTTACGGTCACAAATTCTCCCGGGTTCTTTCTCTGCGTTCAAAAGGTTGGTTTACCTAATGAGTTCAGTCTACTATGAATAACAAAGCTATTAAGATAGGTATTGATTTTACTTACTGGTTTTGGTGAGTCGACCAGAATGAAACCAAAATGAACGCACGTCAATAACAGGACCTTTTCTTCTGAAAAGTACAAGAGAAGGAAAAGTTAAGCCAACTATTACTGTGGAACGATGCTTCCAAACAATTATTCCCGAGACTTCATTTTTTGCGTGACGCACTGATAGCTCTTACAACAAGAAGAAAATCAGTCTCACGATTTGTGCAAACCTCTCCCGGTGTAAATTTAAAGTATTAAAAATCAGCTATACTGTGCATTCAACGCTATCAGTCAAACAGAGCTTACAGTTTATAATTTAATAATCTCAGTCTTTTGATAAAAATGAAACCAAAAGTGATAGAGACTGTAATAACACTGAGGGGGTTTCCCTGCAAGACAATAGGAGGTCCAGTAGCCAGTCAAAACAAATTAAAATTGATAGAAGTTTCAAACGTTGCGAAAAACAATCAAATAAAATCATTCAAAAGTAAACTATATTTTAGAATTCTCATTCTTTAAGTTGAAAACTGACCGTAAAGTCCTAAAACTTTTTATGTCTAATGGTTTTATTTTACCATAGCTACTATTCAGTGAAATTGTTATCAAGCTAGACAAAGTGCTTTGTTGTATGTTGTTTGTTCCTTGGTTTAGCCTTGCATACAACACGATAGGTGTTAACTCAGTTCTGAGTTACAAATTAACTAACAGAAACCTTTTGTTATGTAACTAATGCTCTGTCCATGATAGCAAAAAAAAAATAATTGTTCACGGTCTTGGAGCTTTCAATATGAATCTCGGCATATTTGTTTGCTGTTTTGAAGCTTGTCGGGCTGAAGAACCACTCCAGTTTATTATTGAATTCTTTGTTGCCTGATCAATAGAATTTACATTCCACGCCTTCCTGTCATAGACAGACTCGCTTGTTCTGAAGAAAAAAAAAGGCAACTAATGAAAGCTACTTTGCCATCGTTTCGTTGTAAAATATGGAAGGCCAGCAATTATATTGTGCATTGCACAGTTGAATCGATTTCAAACACTTGTTTTGTCATGTAACAGACATCAGATCGAACAGAACCAAACTTTGTTTTCTAAAAAAAAACGGTGGAGCTTGCAATTAATCATCACTTTATGATTATCTGAATGTCGTGGCAACTATAATTAAGCTCTATTTTATTCTAACTGGTTAAGATGGAAACAAGACGATACAAAGTTAGCAAGAGCTTCAACTAACTTGCTTTCGAAAGTGACACAAAGAAAATCGCTTGGGGTTTTTTCGATATTTCGAGAAAACACTTATTATAATAAACATCATGCATGGAAGACGTATTTCGAATTTTCTGGAGTGTCAAAACATAAGCTTGGATGGAGGCGAGATAAGTTGAAAATCTAGGGAAGATGTAGAGTGCGGGATAAAAATATCTTGGCTTGAGCAGCATGTGCTTATTTCATTAAGGGAGGTGCGGTATAACTTTGAAACTAAGGGACGGGTGCGGGATGAAAAAGGGCAAATCACAGTTACTCAGTGACTGAAGATATTAATTTTCCTTTCGACGATGTCTCGAAACACCGATGAGTGAAAAAGAAGGAGCTTTCAAACAAACTGATTGGGAATCGCGTTTCAGTCACACCAACGTCATTAACTGTAACTAGTTTTGATTTGTGAGAGTTTAAAAGTAGCTCGTGATTGCGGTCGATGTTACGGTCACAAGGTTTCCCGGGTTCTTTCCTTGCGTTCAAACAGGAGAACGCTTGTGAACAGTCAACTTAATGAGTTCAGTCTACTATGAATAACAAAGCTATTAAAACCTTTATTTAAACTCACTTGTTTTGATGAGTCCACCAGAATGGAACCAAAATGAATACGCGCCAATAACAGGACCTTTTCTCCTAAAAAGTGCAAGAGAAGGAAACGTTAAGCTTTCTATTGCTGGGCAAACGATGCTTACAAACAATTATTCGCGTGACTCAGACTTTCACGTGACTCACTAATAGCTCTCAGAACAAGAAGAAAATCAGTCACGCGATCCATGCAAACCGCTCCCTGTGTAAATTTCAATTAGTGAAAATCAGCCACACTTGTTATGTGCAAACCCAACGCTATTAACCAAGGACTGCTTACAGTTTATTAACTTACCGTGTTCAGTCTGTCAGTCTTCTGATAAAAATGAAACCAAAAGTGATAGAAACTGAAATCAAAGACTGAGGGGGTTTCCCTGCAAGACAATAGGAGGTCCAGTAGCAAGTCAAAAGAAATTAAAATTGATAGTAGTTTCAAACGTTGCGCAAAACAATCAAATAAAGTCATTTAAAAGTAAGTTATATGTTTTAATTCCCATTCTTTAAGTTTAAAACTTACCCTAAACTCTTATAACTTTCAAGTCTAACGGGGTTTTAACCATAGCTACTAAGCAGTGAAATTGTCATCAAGCTAGACAAAGTTCTTTGTTTTATATTGTTTGTTCCTTGGTTTAACCCTGCTTACAACAGTTCTGAGTTACAAATTAACTAACAGAAACGTTTTGTTATGTAACTAATGCTCTGTCTATGATAGCGAAGAAAAAAGAATTGTTCACAGTTTTAGACCTTTCAATATGAATAATTAAAACCTTTATTAAAACCTTTATTTATACTCACTTGTTTTGATGAGTCCACCAGAATGGAACAAAAACGAATACGCGTCAATAACAGGACCTCTTTTTCTGAAAAGTACAAGAGAAGGAAACGTTAAGCTTTCTTTTGCTACGCAAACGATGCTTACAAACAAGTATTCGCGTGACCCAGACTTTCACGTGACTCACTAATAGCTCTCAGAACAAGAAGAAAGTCAGTCACGCTATCCATGCATACCGCTTCCTGTGTAAATTTCAATTATTGGAAATCAGCCACACTTGTTATGTGCAAACCCAACGCTATTAACTAAGGACATCTTACAATTTATAAATTTACCGTGTTCAGTCTATCAGTTTTCTGATAAAAATGAAACCAAAAGCGATAGAAACTGAAATAAGACTGGGGGGTTTCCCTGCAAGATATCAGACATCAGACATCAGATCGAACAGAACGAAAAATTTGCTTTGTAAAAGAAAACGGTGGAGCTTGCAATTAATCATCACTTTATGATTATCTGAATGTCGTGGCTATCATAATCGAGCTCTATAGATCGTTTTCACTGTCACGCAATAAAAAAATCGAAAACCATTCAGTGGATACAGTCAAGAAATTGTGATCTTATTGGAACTAAATAAAGAAGACACTTCTCCAAGTTTTAGGTCTGCGCGTTTTCCCAAATCGCAGATATTCGTCGAAATGTTTCGCAGAAATTTACAGAGCTCAGTATGGAAACGCCATGTTGGTGCACATCTGCGGCCGGAAAATAGTGTAAACATCTGGAACTTACATTGGCTATCTAGGCGACTGACTATCTGTACTTAACAAGCAAGCATTTACATAAGCACTTTTCCCAATGTTCTAACTTCTAAAAAGGCTACAAATCATGAGATAGGTAAATATTTTTCGACAAATGCGACCGTAGCTTTATGTCACGCACCGCCATAACTCTGAAATTCAAAGTGCTCTGGTTTCCAAACAAAGCACGCTATGGAGCTGTAAAATTGTAAACAGATATAAATATATCGTCTCTTATGCCTCATGAGGATAAAAACTATGATCGCTCTTTAGTTTTGGATTTTAGAAAGCGGTGACGTCACGTGAAAACGATCTATATTATTCTAACTGGTTAAGATAGAAACCAGACGATACAAAGTTAGCCAGAGCTGCAATTAACACGCAGGGACTTGCTTTCGAAAGTGAAACAAAGGAAATCGCTTGGGGTTTTTTCGATATCTCGAGAAAACACTTATTATAATAAACGTCATGCATGAAAGATGTATTTCGAATTTTCTGGAGTGTCAAAACATAAGCTTGGATGGAGGCGAGATAAGCGGAAAGTCCAGGCAGGATGTAGAGTGCGGGATAAGAATATTCTGGCTTGAGTAGCATGTGCTCATTTCAACCAGGAAGTGTGGGATAACTACGGGTGCGGGATGAAAAACAGCAAATTACAGTTACTCAGTGACTGAAGAAATTAATTTCCCTTTCCCGGAAGTTTCGAAACACCGATGAGTGAAAAAGAAGGAGCTTTCAAACAACTTGGCAATCGCGTTTCAGTCACACCAACGTCATTAACTATAACTAGTTTTAAAAGTAGCTCGTGATTACGGTCGATGTTACGGTCACAAAGTTTCCCGGGTTCTTTCCTTGCGTTCAAACAGGAGAACGCTTGTGAACAGTCTACTTAATGAGTTCTGTCTACTATGAATAACAAAGCTATTGAAACCTATATTTATACGGTGTGCGACACTTGCAGA
This sequence comes from Micromussa lordhowensis, assembly GCA_964020085.1. Classification (NCBI taxonomy): domain Eukaryota; kingdom Metazoa; phylum Cnidaria; class Anthozoa; order Scleractinia; family Lobophylliidae; genus Micromussa; species Micromussa lordhowensis. Next base: position 3,062,698 of record OZ026597.1, read on the forward strand.
CTGCAGACTGCAGACTGCAGACTACATTTAGGTCTAAATAGCACTCTGGTTAGCCTGAATCAGTCAGGTTAGCCTGAATAGCACTCAGGTTAGCCTGTTTACGGTTAGCTATTGGTAATGGAAATGGGAATACAATATTTTAGTTAAAAAGTCTACAGTCTGCAGTCTGCAAGTGTCGCACACCGATATTTATACTCACTTGTTTTGATAAGTCCACCAGAATGGAACCAAAATGAATACACGTCAATAACAGGACCTTTTCTTCTAAAAAGTACAAGGGAAGGAAAATTTAGCTATCTGTTGCTGGGAAAACGATGTATCTTTGGTAAGAAAATTCTCCGGTAAGAAAAATAGTCAGCGGCAATCCTCTTTCCAGCTTTTATTTATTTTTATGAGTACAATTCTGATTGGTAGAAAAAATCATACGATTGCCTCATGACTTGAAAACAATAGAAATCGGATGACTCATTTCCGAGGGAAAGTCCCGTAATTAACTTCCTGTCTTTCTAAGAAAAAATAAACTCACTCACTTATGCATAAACATATAGATGAACATAAAATTTTCCACATAAAGTGGAAGTAGTATAGAGATGGGGAAGATCAGAATCAAGATTGTGATCGTTTGATGATGAGTGACTGAAGAAATTAATTTCCTTCCGGCGATGTCACGAAACATCGATGAGTGAAAAAGAAGGAGTTTTTCAAACAACTTGGCAATCGCGTTTCAGTCACACCAGCATCATTAACGTAACTGTAACTAGTTTTGATTTGTGAGAGTTTAAAAGTAGTTAGTGATGGCGGTCGATGTTACGGTCACAAAGTTTCCCGGGTTCTTTCCTTGCGTTCAAAGAGGAGAACGCTTGTGAACAGTCTACTTAATGAGTTCTGTCTACTATGAATAGCAAAGCTATTAAAACCTTTATTTATACTCACTTGTTTTGATGAGTCCACCAGAATGGAACCAAAATGAATCCGCGTCAATAACAGGACCTTTTCTTCTGAAAAGTGCAAGAGAAGGAAACGTTAAGCTTAGTATTGCTGCACAAACGATGCTTACAAACAAGTATTCACGTGGCTTAGTTTTTCGCGTGACTCACTAATAGCTCTTAGAACGAGAAGAAAATCAGTTACGCCATCCATGCAAACCGCTTCCTGTGTAAATTTCAATTATGTTATGTGCAAAGCCAACGCTATTAACCAAGGACACCTTACAGTTTATAAACTTACGTGTTCAGTCTGTCAGTCTTCTGATAAAATGAAACCAAAAGCGATAGAAACTGAAATAAGACTGAGGGGGTTCCCCGCAAGACAATTGCTTGTTTTCACATGACGTCACTAAATTTTAAACTTCAGAAATATTGATCCTCCTGAAATTTTACTTTCATGCTGTATGAGAGCAGCTAAAAGCTAATATTCATACATATTTTCACTCCGAATGGGTTTTTGGTTTAGTGATAGACTCCGCTTCTGCGTGACGTGACATTTACATGACGGGCGAGAGAGCTGTTATGTTGGTTTAAAAGGTGACTTATTTCGGGGAATTCTGCTATCTGAACAGTTCTTGTATTAGTAAGAATAAAGTACTATTGTTACGTTTTTGAGTTATTCGAGAGATAAATTCACTCTTTCGTAGCAAAACTCAGTGACAGATGTTTCTGCTGGTTTCCGGCCGCCATGTTGGTGCCCATGTACATGGGCACCAGCATGGTGTCTCCATACAAATCTCTATAAATTTTGGGAAAACGTTTCTTCGCATATCTTCCATGAGAAAAATTGCTGTGATCTGAATCTTGGCGAGAGTCTTTGCATATGTACCTTCTTTCTATTTACAGATTCTGGACTTAATCTATTGAACGGTTTAGATTTTTTATTTTGGTCTATTTTGAATGACGTGACACCGAAAACCAGCAATAGGAGGTCCAGCAGCAAGTCAAAACAAATTGAAATTCAATTCAGTTTCAAACGCTGCGCAAAACAATCAAACAAAATCTTTCGAAATTAAGTCATACCTTTCTATCCCTATTCGTTGTTAAGTACTAAAAGTCTAATAGCATTCAAAGGATAGTTTGGTTTTTTGACAAGCTAGACAAAGTTCTTTGTTGTATGTTGCTGTTCGTTCTTTGGCTTAACCTTGCATGAAACACAATATGTGAAAACTCAGTTCTGATTTATAGATTAACCAACAGAAACGCTTCGGTTATGTAATACACTGTTGTACTCCAGTTCAAAAATTCTTTGTTGGCTGCAGAATTTACATTCCACGCCAGTTCTTGTCAGAGACAAACTGACTTGCTATGAAGAGAAATAAGACAACTTGTTGTAAAATATGGAAGGCCGTGAATTAACGTTTCGTTAGTTTTCACTTTATAGTGCACTTTATACGATTTGATCGATTTCAAGCTATCGTTTCAGTTCTCATGTTAACAGACATCAGAACTGACAGAACTAAAGTTTACTAGCAAACGGTGGGGTTTGCAATCAACAGTCACTTGTGATGGTCGGAATGTCGTGGCTTTCATAATCAAGGTATACATCATTCTAACAGGTTAAGATAGAAACCAGACGATGCAAAGTTAGCTGGAGCTGTACTTACCACGGTGGAACTTGCTTTGGAAAGTGAATCTGCGAAAATCGCTTGATAGGTTCTAGAAATTTCGAGAAAACACTGATTATCATAACACGTCAGTGTCAAACAAAAGCTGGGCTGGAGGCGAGACAGAAGGTCTCTATGAGGTTAACCTTAAGCCGTAAAAAACATATTTAGTCGTTAAAAGGGGCAAGTTTCTAAAGAAACTGTGGTGCTGCGTATTTTGTCGGTAGAGTATTACAAGATAATTTGGTTTTATCAACTGGGTTGATAATGTGAATTGGCCACCGTAAAGAGATTCGGAAGCTGACGTTTCGAGCGTTAGCCCTTCGTCGGAGCGAATCAAGGAATTGTGGGTTGTGTGTGGTTTATATACAGCACACACAACCCACAATTCCTTGATTCACTCCGACGAAAAGCTAATTTAACGCTCGAAACGTCAGCTTCCGAATTTCTTTACGGTGGCCAATTCACATTATCAACCCAGTTGATAAAACCATAATATTTAGTCGTTAGGCGTACAAATTAGAAAAGTTTAACCGTTAGTCGTAAGCAATGTTAACCTGAAGAAAAAAACAAAATAAACAAACTCAAAATAGCCGGCAGAAAAGTGATAATTCCAAGATCTCTTGTCAAGCCTTTTTTGCCGGGGGGGCTTGCTATATTAGTTGGCTATATCGCTCTCCAATGCTTATACTGATACCTTTTTCTATCGCCAAATATTCCTAAGACCCCTAAGTATGTTTGACTGTGATCAAAATAAATTTATATCTATATCTTTTAAATTGCTTTTAAGTTTTTTTGAAGCAATTTTCCAACATTTCTGTTAACTGTCAGGAAAATAGATTAACAGGGAGCACACAATCTTGTCGAGTAGGAAAAGAGTAAATAAAGAAATGAAAAGAATGAATAGTTTCCCTTTGTCTTCTGTTCTTGCGCCACCTGACAGGAAAAACCGCTACCTACAAGTCCTGCCGAACACTGTAGCACTAAACTCGTACCTAGGGCTTTTCACGATGTGCTTTCGACTTCGTTTTGTGTTTGTTTGTTTTTATAGTAGCAACAAAATTTAGAGATTCTAGCGAATTTTCAGATTGCGTTCAAAATCGAAAAATTTCTCGCGAATATCGTTTTTTAATAACATGTACACTTGTACTGGCTTTCCGGAAGTGAATAACTCGTCACGTGACTTTTCAACTGACACAAACTTGGTGTTATTTTAAAGCTTACCGTCTTATCAGTGCATCTCAACGGCTTCTACAACCATCTCAACGCAATTACCATCGAAAAACATCGGGCTTTCCCATCATATTTAAGAATTGGATCGCATGGCCTGTTGTATTTCAAGACATAATCGTATCTATAACAAAATTCTCGATCGTGATTGGTTCTCAGCGCGCCTATTTGTCACGTAATCGGTGCGCGATCACGTGGGTGTCCAATTACAGGTGTCCGATTTTGAACTTTTTGTAATCGGACACCTGTAATTGGATACCCACGTGATTTTCACGTCAATTACACGCGCTTTAATGGTTTCCTTAGCAAAGTTTTCTACAGTTTTCAAAACTTAGGAAAAGCGCTACAGACGTTTTCGCTTAAATAAAAGAAGTTCTCAAAAGACATTTTTAATTTCGATATTTGTTATAGACACGATTAATTAGTAATTGGACCTCGTGTCGTACAATTCAGGAAGTAATCGTGCTCGTAATTTCAAATCGGCCTCGCGCTTCACGCTCGTCCGATTTTGAAATTACTCGCTCGATTACTCCCTGAATTGTACTCCACTCGGTCCAATTACTATTACAAATGGCAACCGTTTCAATTAGTAGTATCCACGGTTGCTTATTGTAATCACTATTATGGGAAATAGCGTGAGGTGGAAATTACGAAACGTGGGGAAAAAACATTATCATCAACGACCAACCACTTTCGGCTTTTTATAGCGAGCAACAGCGAATGACTGACCCCACCGCCCCTAAGATCAGTTGTTTACTTTGCCATTTGACCGACGATCGTAATCATACAAACATTTCCGTTTCTCAGCATCGCTATCGATGAAAATAGTGATATTAATCGGAGTTTATAATTATTCGTTTTTTTTGTTTCATGTCTATCCTTTTTCAACAGAGGAAAACGCGGTTCTCAAACTTCTTGGTAAAATTTTAATAACTTTGGTTGTCTAATTAACTAACCGTGGTCCTAATTAAATTTTACGTCACTGTTAGTTTATTCTATTGGGAACTTTTAAACATACTTGGGTAAATTGTGCATTGAAGTATCCTCTTAGAGCGTTTTATTAAAATACATCGTTCTTTCAGCAATCAACTGAAATATATCAACTAATGAAATCTACTGAGCTGGTTGTCTTTCCGTCGTTGGAGTCATTTCCGGCGGTATCCAGCTCTGCGGCGTTAACAAGATATAAGACTCGATCAACACCTGGACTGATGGAGTTCTGGCAAAAAGTTTTGAAGGTTCGTGATATTGAGAGAACGAGGCCCATGGATATAACTTGTTGTATCATTCAGATGCGACTGAAAGTTTTGTGATGATGGCCTCGCCAGCCGGAGAAAGTTTCAAACTTCCAGGTGAGGATCTATTTCGGGACGGGATGGGCGATTGATAGGTTTTACGCGAGAATTCGAAATTGATACTGTTTGTAATTCCTTATGCAAGGCGAATGTTAATGTACAGGATGAGGATGTAGATAATGACATTGAGATCTCGACAGCTGAAGCTGAGGAGAAGTGGTAAAAAAAGAAACAAGGGACAATGGGATTTCCCTACTACAGGCATCCAAAAAAACAGCTCAATACCATGTGAGTATCATATAATAATGTAGAATCAGTACCTTGTGAGCTGCGTTTAAGGTTTTGTCCTCTTTAGAAAATCCTGCAGCAGTTTAGGAACATATATATATTTACTAATAATGTTGAAGACGTTAAAAAGAAGAAAAGCTGTTTGGCTATTACACTGAATTTTCTTTCTTGGCTTTCAGCATCTTCCGAGGGGCAACGGAAAAAAGCGAGGCAAAAGTACCAAAACCAGCTAAATGCATTTAGAACAACAAATAATATAGACTCTAGAAGAGAGTAAATGATATAGACTCTAGAATTTCCATCTCAACAGAGCACATTTCATAAGCACAATCCCAACATGTCAGCAGCTGAGCAACACGATGCCCACCAAAGGCTTGTGAAGCTGATAAATGCTTTCGTTACTACGGTGCGTGTACCTAACTTCAACTGTATAACACGTCGCGTTTCAAGATAAGCATGAATTTCGTAGTTCATGTACTGATCCTGTTGTTACGTTTTATCGACTTTTTGACATTCTTTTTTGAGATTACTCACTGGAGTGTTGGAAGGCCTGTGCCTCCCATAAGGCTTAGCGGCCCGGGAAAAGCAGTCGCCATGTTTGATGATGATGTTGTTGTGAATTGCACTGAGAATTTCCAAGCTCCTGCATAATGTGAGTTCTCTAGTCGAAAGCAAAGAAAGTTCAGCTTTTAAAAGTTCTATAGCTACTTAGCTTATTGCTTGTATATTTTCTATTTTAGCGAATCGTCGTCGAATGAGTTGAGAAGTAGAAGTGTCTTGATATCGATTCTTGGAGTTAATTTGGGAATAAATCTGTTTTGTGACTACAGATACAAACCCTTTTTTCCAAGACAGGCAGCTTTGATTGAAAATACGAGAAAATTTGCACAGTGCCAGCAGGTTGACTGGTAGCAATTATTTTTTGACCCTGTCAATAGCATATTTGTTGCTTGGATTTAATAAAACTTTGATTAAAGTTAATTCTGATTACATGTTTCAGCCCGGTCTAGCATTAACCTCTTAATAACCAAACGCGCGGGCCGTACTGGGGAATATTGACCCGAGGTCGTGGCAATACGAGCGCGCAGAGAGGTCCATACAAAAACGAACAGTGGCCAATATTCCACAGTGGTGCTCGCATAAGCTAGGTTAGTTCGTAGTTTATTATGGTACTCGAGCCATGATTGTAAGTTACACTTGCCGGCTTTCTAAAGAGAAAATACATGGCTTAGGACAGTTTCCACGGTAAAATTCCGATCGGGAAGGAACCAATCAGAACGCTCAGATTTACCCCAAGGCTACCTTGTCCTTTAATAATACCGATTAATATCACTATAATCATGTGATTATCACATGAATAATTAAAGGTGACAGATGACCTTGAGGAATGGACTCATTTCGTTGGAGGATTGCAGTTTGAAGATGGGGCCACGAGGAAACGAAAAACCCAAATTGTGAGTATTAGACTGCGCCTTCACACGCATTAGGATGCTAAAATCAGAGGAATTGCCTTATTTTCTAAATTACGAAATGGTAATAATATAAATAATGATAATAATAATAGTTAGTATATACACACTCAGTGATCTTGGTGTTTTAAACAATCTGATTGGTTCGCTATCTCTGGCTAATGAGCATTATTCACCCCCTACCGAGTGAATAATGCGTTTCGCGAATTAGCGCATGCTTTGTACCGCTTGCACGTTTTCCACGCATGAATTGAGAGATCAATTAAATCGATTTTTAATGGAAATGTTGTTGAGATCACTTCCTGTGTATATACTAAAACAATTATTCTTCTCAATCTCGGTGAATAGTGGCAGAATATTTACCTCGATTTCAAAGAATAATTGTTAATTGTAATAATGATAATGATAATGATAATGATAATGATAATGATAACGATTATGATAACGATAACGATAACGATAACGATAACGATAACGATAATGATAATGCTAATGCTAATGCTAATGCTAATGCTAATGCTAATTCTAATGCTAATGCTAATGATAATGATAATGATAATGATAATGATAATAATAATAGTAATGATGATAATAATAACCATCATCATCATCATCATTATCATAATCTGGACTGGCTGTTTCAGGTATTGTAAGGAATGTAAAGAGGATACGATACATCAAGTTGCCATGGTAAGCTATAGTCGAAGAGTCCCAACTCTTAATAATCCAAATGAAGAGATTTAACAACAGCGGAATGAAACTAAAGAGAAAAATGAAAGTGACACTGTAAGAATGGATGCATTGTTCTCTATTAATTGCCTTGTCAGACAATTCAATTGTGTATTTTAGTTGCTTCCAATCATTACCATTTATTTTCTAGAAACTAGCGAGTTCTGTTCTCTTGAATCTCCTTTAGAGAGATTGACATTTCAGCAGTGTGTTCCATTCACCCGGGAGATAACCTTTCCTACAGTTTAGAGAGAGCTATTGTAAGTAGGACCGAAAACGTACTCAACGAGTTTTTTCTTCTCATTATTTTTTTCTGGTAGGGGGGGGGGGGGGGGGTTTGGGAGTAACCACGCCAGGGAAAGTCTAACGAAGTCTTCGCAACTGACAGACTATTTTCATTGAAATTATCATTTTAGCTACATCAAGGTTCGAGCAGCATTTCAGGCCATTGTAAGTAAAGTTCATAACCTTTTAGAACCGTAATTGTTACAGGCAATTTCAAAAAATAATTTTACGCATGCGAAATACTCTTCCACTTTATCACTTCATTTCTACAGGTATAGACACCTCACTATTGAAGCTTGAAGGATGCTGGCACCATGATTTGACGATAAGCGCATTTTGGAAAGTCGACGATGCTGATGCGGCAGCGGAGCTGGAAGTATGTTGTAAGGATTGCTACGATGTCTATATTAGTCTGGAATTTGACTCTTTACGAATTAGGGAATGAGTTGGTCGTTGTAACGCACTGTCCGCCGGACATTAAACAGCGCAGCGGATATTTCCTGTCCTTCGACAAGAAAATGGAAGTCAAAACAGGGTCCAGGCAGACGCCACCCTGCAAATATTTTCAAACAGAGAAAGGCAAGTCCATATATCGTGATAACATTTCTGTTAGTGTACATTTCACATCTCTAGTCACGGTTGGTTTTTATCAGTTAAAACGCATGTGACGTTATATTTAGAAACCTAAGAAGTTCCTTCCGAAGCAGAGACATCTGTGACACCAGCGGACAGTTCTTCCACAGAGGTTAGCACAACCTTTGTAATCTCCTGTACCTTCAGTGATTCTTTCGTGTACTGTATATCGCAAGAAATTTTTCTTGTGCTCAGTTGAATTAAAACTAACCCAATTACGCCTCTTTATTATCACTCTCAGATAGGTCAGAAACAACTATGGCATATGTTGTTTGAATCAAATCATGATTGATGAGGTAAGTAGTATCGAATAAATTCAGTTTTTTCAGTACGTGAACTAGGTGACCAAAGTAGCGTATAACGAGGTGGATGACACCGCAAACCTTGTCAATACGAGTGGCAAACCAGTTCGAAACCTCTTCTATGAGGAAATAACACGTCTCATTGGGAAACCTGGCACCACGAGATAGCTCAACAACTTTATGTCACGCCCATGTCTTTCTTGTGAATTTTAGAATGACGATTATTATTCTGGTTTTGCCATGTTAGGTAGTCAACGGTTACTTGGAAATGCTCATAAACGACTACAACCAGTTGAGGGTAAGCGTTTAATTTCGCATACTAAGTTACAGTAAATTCACTCTCAACCTTATTCAAACCTGGCCAGAACAATC
>OZ026597.1:3076893-3086893 GCA_964020085.1 Micromussa lordhowensis
GGATGACACCCAATTCTGCCAATGGTTAGTATCATTTGTTTGCATTCTACCTTCCAAGGCAATATTTTAACCCAAAATACCAATTTCAAGTCATTCTACCACGTGCGCTTGCCGAGGAAGGTTTACATTTCGTGTTGAACTTCAGAACGACCCTATGCCTTCCGTAAGAGAGCAAAACGTACGTTACAATATAGTTCAGGAACCATACGAGACGCTAGATTATCTTTTTTTTTCTGCGGAGTTTGACGTTCTTAATAAAAGCTACGTTTCTTTGTCAAACTTTGTCGTGTGCCTGTCAACGCACGCCCGTACGCTAGCAATTGGCTCTGAATTCTTTACTCCTCGTTTACTTTGTTTGTTTCAACACCTGGGTTTGCTCCTTATGCAATTTTTATCTGTCCATTTTTCAGGAAGTGAACGACTGAAGACAGGAAAGTTGGGAAAACACAAGAAGATCAAAACAATGAGGATTCAAGCAGGGAGGATGAAGACAAGTTAAGAATAGCATTTGAGAATTTGGTTATATTGAAATCTCTCCGATAAGAAATGGCAGTCTTGTATTAAACTGGAGAAGATATAATCGAGTTCAAAATCGTTTTGTTTACTAGGAGTTTTACTTTTGTTTTCTTGGCTGAAATATTTGCATTGAAGTGACATTCGGGCGCGAAAATATTAAATTCAGTAGTGGTTGTTAATTAACTCTGCCATTTTTATGGAAAGGCTTCAATCGCTTTCGAGCTATCATTTTGTACATGTTTTCAAACTATGGAGAGTTTATTAGTTCTTTGCTCGAGCGATCATCAACTTGATCAAATTATATTTTATTGGGTCGGCATTTGCATGCTTTTATACTTGAATTTTGTCAAAGTCGAGAGTTATTTTTATTGACCTTTTTTTTTGGGGGGGGGGGGGGGGGAATTCCAAACGTTGCACAATCGTTCAACTCACTTAAGTTTGAAAACCTGTTGCTAGGTGATGGCCTTTGTAGAGTATTTTAAGGTGGCGCTGCATGTTGAAATCAAACCGTGATAGCAACTACTGTTTACGTGATCATGTCAATCATCAAGGCAAATTCTATTTTAACATTAATAATACACATGAAAAAAATACTCGATTCTGATTGGCTGAGAGCAGTGCAGTTCAAGTGTAAAGCCAGTGCAAAAAGTGTAACGCCAGTGCAAAAAGTGTAACACCAGTGCAAATCACACATCGTAATTTTGGATAACGATTGGCAGAAAGACAATGAGAAATTTTGTAGGCCAATGATATCATGTAAAGCAGTGACAAAAATTTTGTACGGAAACTCTGAAAAAGTTTTCTCGAACGGAAAAAAAATGGCTTCAAGAAACTTCTTCCGGCAATTTTTCTGCGAATTTTTTCATGTTTTTGAAAAACTCACTCGTGCAAATTAATTCCAAATTAAACTCGAAACCGTATGATTACCAATACAAATTGGACAAACAATTCAAACTGAACATTTTAATTGGTCGTGTTCTCCAAAATTAAGCATCGAGTTTTACGGAGGCCTTGTTTCAATTTCTAATGTGACTTGTCTGTTGGAGGGAAATACCTTAGCTCAAAAACACATTAATGAAATGTCGGAGAATTATTTCTTGTTTAGAAACCTTAGCATTTTCAGATACGAAATTAAAGGCATTAAAAAAATGACTTGATCGATTGTTCGATTTGAAGTCGAATAGACGTGACCGTTGAAATTTTTACCTTACTTTAAGGGAATTACTGAATTCACGTGATGTAATTGTGTGCACTAAAATAGCAATTTCCTTGCTCAAAATTATATATTTAATGATCCAAAAATGCTGCAGCTTACATTGAAGTTAATTCATGAAGTGGTCAGTATAACTATCATAATCATTTGAAATTATGAAACATTTCAAATTATGCCTGGAATCGTTAACGATTTTTTTGTTAATCTGAATTTGTTCTCAACTTTATTTAAGTTAATTTGTGAAGATTTGAAACATTTGTTGACATGATCACAACATATTTTTTTCATGTTTTTTTCGTTGCTTCGCTCGTGTTTTACGCGCTATAATTTTTGGACGTTTATTGTGTATCGACATACAGAGCCACCATAAAAATAAATTATTCTAGTAGAGAATATTGGGTTTCTGGATTCATCCTCGTTTCCTGAAAATTCTAGATTTATCGGCAGATATTCTTTTACGGAAAACGGTCGGTTTATAGTGTTTTTCGGAAGGGGATTAAGCGGAAAGAGGTCAATCAGAAACCAGCTATATCCTCTTGTTTAACTTCCAGCGAGGTTGTATTGAATTATGCCTGGTATCAAGCAACTAGTTGCATTTCCTCTCCAAAAAATGTAGGTCCAATTGTCAGATTTTCCAACTGATTGGGCTTTCGTTTGTACAATCAGATTAAAAATGTAGCTTCAATTGTCTGAATATTCAAAATGTTAATGCTACTATTCGGATTGATAAACATTTTTACCGAAAATATTCGTGAATAGATTTGTTGCTTTTCAAAAATTTGTAGCTCCAATTGTTTGATATTTCTAAACGATATTACTTTCGTTCGCAATTGACGCACATTTTCACTATTACATCTTGGATTTTCAATTCTTAGCTCCAATTGTCTGATAATTCATAAAAAAAAAATTCATTATCGTTTGCAACGGACAAAAATTTATCAAATATTAGCTACAGCTACATGTATCAACTACATGTACAGTTGATTTTCAACATTTAGCTCTAATTGTCTGATTCTTTGAAAATTCTCTCGGTATCGTTTGCTACGGACACAAAAAAACCCGAACATTTGCTAAAGGCTGTATTGCCTTCCAAAGCTGTAGTTTCAATTGCCTAATTCTTTTAAAATGTTATAGCTTTCGTTCGCAAATGACAAAGTTTTACAGAAACTATGTGGTGCTTGATAACCAGACATTAACCTTTAACACCTCGCTGGAAGTAATTTCTAGAAGATAACGAGACAAGCCATGAGTTAATTTTTAAAATTGGCCTATAATTTGTCGGGCTTTGCTTTATCATCTCGGCTTAAAGTGACGGAAGCTCTAAAATTTTTCAAAGGCTAGGATTAATGGCTTGCTTTTGCTGTCTTCTTGAAATATATTGCATGATGATATCACGTTAAATAGTTAAGCTGTGAATGATGGCCAGCTAGAAATCTATATACAGAAATGAGACGAGCCAGTTAAAATGTCTACAACTGCAACGTTTCTACACAACATTGAGAAGGCGACGACATTTTACAATCGCTATAGTTGAGAGAATTTAGTATAGATTGGGCTCCAGTTACCGGCTTTATAAACTTAAATATTTCGATTTAGAAAAGTTTTCCACTTCTCAATGTTGTGTGGATACGTTGCAGTTGTAGAAATTTTAACTTGCTCTTCTCATCTCTGTAAATAGATTTCGAGCTGCCCGTCGTTTTACGGCCGACTGTTTCACAAGATATCATCATGGTATATACCATCTTAAACACAAACAAATATTTACTAGATTCAAAATCTTACTTTTTTGATAAAGTCGAATGATTGGAGTCAACATTTTTTCGTTAGTTTTTGTTCAAGGTGGTATATGTTAAACGTTTTGTGGCGGGAAAATTTAAGGGAGTACTCCCTTGAAATTTTTGTCAAAAAAGTTGTCAGGGGAAACGCTGTGCAAATTGTTTCAAATTTTCCCGCCAAAAGTCTTAGTATATAGAGGGCAAATTTTTTGATGACACCTTGGTAATTAATTTAATTGAATTTCAATAAACTAATTAAAGAATACTCGTGATGTATTGATTTCTCATTACTGAATTAAAGTTAATTGTTGTCAATAAAAGAAACAAAAGACAAAATAAGTGAGTTGCATTTATTGAATTACAGTTATGAGTAATACAATATAGAGTAATTAAAAAGATCAAAATTCAACCAGGGTTAACACAGCAAATAATAAACATAAAAAACAATGGCGCATGCGTATTTTAAGCGCCCGTATTTTTTCTAAGTTTTTTGGCGGGAAAATAAAAAAATCAACCAGAGTTAACACAGAAAATAATAAAAACAGTGGCGCATGCGTATTTTGGGCGCCCGTATTTTTCTAAGTTTTTTGGCGGGAAAATTAAATATTTTGACATGGGTTACCCTAAGAGTAAGTGTAGCCAGCCAAGACAATTTGTAGTTAACATTTTAATTAACAAGAGAAATTGATTTTGTACAAAACTAACTCAACGGAATACGCCTGAAATAACACGGCAAAAACTTAACAGCAACTCTTTATAAATTCTAGTTTCAAGGAAACGTTTTTTAAAATCGCTTTTCGTTGAGAGTTGTTGTTGTTAGATTTTGGACAAGCAAGAAAATCCATTCTGAAATTGGTCCGTGAAAAAAACCTAGCAAAAAGCTGTGATTCCTAAACATGAAGACTAGCCGTAACAACTTGCTTCTCAAGGAGAATCAAAGACTTTCGAAGCTCACGATACGAGAACTCGGTGAACCATATGATAGAAAGGTTCGCGACTATTGGACAGTGCTGTTGTGTTACACTAACGACCATGGAGGGTACGTTAATAAGGTAATCAAATTCAAGAAATGTTGCAGTATTTTAACTGAGAACTTAGAAAATAAAGTTTTGTTTGGTACCCTGCTGCCTTGCCATTTGTCTACCACCTCACAATCTTTTTTTTCCCTAAATTAACAGTTGACTCTCCTGTTGCAATGCCGTGTATTGAAATTCCCGCAAAAAACCTAATTAGCATATTCTCAAAGGCCGCAAGTGTAACGCAACAGCTCTGATGTTTAAGAGTCACGGACGCATCAGTCACACAATCCACCAAGCTCTCACATCGTGAACAAAGACAAAAAGATTAAAACTGGAGTAAAATTTCCTACAAAACCTAACCGTGAATCATTTTGCGTTTAGTCCACGACAAAAAAATCCTATGTAACACGTCCTACTTTTTGGTTCGGAAAAAATCTCTCAATCTGTCTTACTTTATCCCTTGCATACTATGTGTTATGTCCTTTCTTCTTAATATTTCCTCCAGTGTCTTGTCTTTGCCTTTATCTTCCCTCAGTCGTCTGGTCACTGAGAAATCCTGAAAGAAAGAAAACAAAAATGTTTGATATATGCATATAATACTGAAGCTTTCAAGTTATTTTAGTTTCACATTTTATTAGTTCATTGTAGGTCCACATCAGCCTTATGGCTGCCATTCTGTAAACCTGCATTACTAAATAAAAATGATGATGATGATGATATATTGTAACCGCACACTTTTAGCACTGAACTGCGTAAAGCTATATTCGTCCTATCCCATATATTGGCTAAAGTCATATATTGGCTGAAGTCCCGTATTGGTGATTGTCTCTCGTCAGTAGTGATTTTATAAGTAGAAGTTGGATTCTGATCACTTTTGTAAGCTTATGGATGAGAAAACCTCAACCGTGATTATTTGCAGTAACTATATATGGCAATGATGTTTTTCTTGATGTTCTGTTGTCCTTTAAAAAGAGAGGGACAAAGTTGAATGTGCAGACTGGTTACTACACAATAGCACAGGCTTCAAACCCAACAATAGAAATGACAGTAGTAAAATTAATGACAATGATGCACCTGTGACACTATTTGATTCAATAACTCTTTCTAATGTTGTTGTTGTTGTCGTTCTGTGATTTTTTAGACTTCGTAAACAGTAACCCAGGTGTAGATTAATGGACCTCAGCAACAGTTATCATTGAAAAGTTTTCCTTCTGTGTAAACAATATTTGCAATTATTAGCCATTGTAGTCATCATCTGTCATCTCATTGGCTAAAAGCCTACAGTTAATTCTGGAAAACAGCGCAACCTACAGATTATTCAGTAATCTGCCAGCAGATTACTGAATAATCTGTAGGTTGCAATCGCAATGCATGATTTCCAAGAGCAATGTCAAGTTCATGGGTGATTTGGCATGGATGGTCGAATCGCTTTTTTAACATAATGCATTTGTCCTTATTTTCTTTAAAGCAATGTATAATAAAACAATATTATTATTAGATTCGGTTTTTGTGATATCAGGAATAATCAAGGTGTCAGCAAGTGTTATCAGCCTTCAGCTTCGGCTGATAACACTTACCTCAACCTTGATTACATGTATTCCGGATATCACAAAAACCTCATCCAATAATTGTTTATAAATAAGTTGTATGTAATGTACTCTCTCCGCTTACTTTTACTCTGCCAACCTAATGAAACAAACTATCTGACGACGACAGGAACATTTCAAATAAAACTGAGGTAAGTCTCATACTGTATATTCGGAGATATTCCAACACATTTCAGCTCTAATTCGAAAAAAGAAATCAGCAATTGTCCATTTCTAATTGTCTCACATATTATACAGTTCAGCTGATATTTGTCAATCAGATTGTCTGTCACCATAAAAGTAAAAAAACCTTAATCATTTTCTCATTTGTGAATACATGTAGGTAAAGAAAGCTCTGCTTTTCCCCCCACCTCCCCCCCCCGATTTCAGTGAGTGGTACTATGATCAAATTTTTACCCCTTGATATTTTAGGTGTATCACATAGAAGTCCATGAAAAAATAAAAATTCCGTTTACCGTTTGCAAATACCTGCATTAGTTTTGGAGATATTTAAGTTTGAAAAATGTGTAAATTATGCAAACGAGATGACTGATGATGTAGAGCTATCTTGGCCAATTTGCACCGCAGACCATTGCAACTTGGCAGGCTAATAGTTTTACAGGAAACACACCTACGGCTATAAAAAGTTCTGTTCCCATGGCAACTTACTCTTTTCCAGTCCCCACCCACTGGATTTTGATATGTTGGTGATTTTCAGCTCGAAAAACACTAAACGGGGCCCACAAACCATAGCTAACATATTTCTATGCCTGCTGGATCATGCATACGAGGCACCATTTGCAAATAAAATAATACATGTAAACATGTTTAGACCAGAAAGTGAAGTCTCTGTTTCAATTTGAGATCATCTGTTAGATGCAAGAAGGATGCTGAGATACAAGCATGATTAATCAGTAAAATTTTAATTCAATTGATAATTGTTGACAACAAATTGATAATTGTCTGTCCACTTATTGACAATAAAAATTAGCCAATGAGCGCGCAAGAATTTCTGCAGTTATCGTAAAAATGGATATTGAGATCAAAACATGAATTGTCAGTTTAACAGTAATTTGGAATCATTTGTCAGTTGTCTCAGACGGCTAAATCATCCCCTTATATAAATTCAGCATCAGGTAATTCATTTTTAAATGTACGTGTAGTATAAATTCAGCCAGTCCAGATGCTGAGGTCAAAACATGACTTGCCTGATAAATTTTGGAATCATCTCTCAGTTGTCAGCAAGGATGTGGAAATCAAAACATGATTTGTCAGTGCAAATTTGGAGCTGGATCTGTTAGCTGTTACAATATTATAATTATTAATTATTACATGTACATGTAGTTAGTTTATGTTCAGCCAGACTTAGATATTATACTTACTGTCTTTTAAATTATGCTGAAAGAATTTATACTGTGTATAAATAAAGTTATCAACTCAATTTCAACTGTTGATAAGGATGTTGAGATTGAAATAGTGGTTTGTCAGCAAAAAGAATCGCATCAGCTGTCAGTTGTCAGTAAAGATGTTGAGATAAATATGTGGTTGGTTAGTATAGATCATTATTTTCACTGTCACGCAATAACAACATAAATCGAAAACCATTCAGTGGATAAAGTCAAGAAATAGTGATCTTATTGGAAATACATAATGAAGACACTTCGCCGAGTTTTAGGTCTGTGCATTTACCAAAACTGCAGATATTCGTCACAATGTTTCGCTGAAATTTACAGAGATTAGTATGGAAACGCCATGTTGGTGAACATCTATGGTGCACCAACATGGCGGCCGGAAAATAGTGTAAACACCTAGAACTTACTTTGGCTACACTGTATCTAGGCAACTGATTATCTGTACTTAACAAACAAGCATTTACATAAGCACTTTTCCTAATGCTCTAACTACTAAAAAAGCTACAAGTCATAAGATACATGTAGGTATATATTCTTAGGCAAATGCGAACACAGCTTTGTGTCACGCACCAACATAACTCTGAAATTCAAAATGCTCTGATTTCCAAACGAACCATGCTATTGAGCTGTAAAATTGTAATCAGATATAAATATACTTTCTCTTACGCCTTATGAGGATAAAAACTTTGGTGGCTCTTTGGTGGCTCTAACCCTAACCCTAAGTTTCGGATTTTAGAAAGCGACAACGTCACATGAAAACAATCTTTAGAGTTATCTATCAGTTTTCAGTAACAATGCTGAATTCAAAGCATGATTTTTAATAAAAATTTGGAGCTATCTCTCAATTGTCAATAATTTTCTCCTTACAATTTCAATACTTTATTAGACAGACAAGTGATTAGAATAAAGAAAACCATCAACTCACAAAATATTGCAATAAGTGAAGTGGGGTGGATTGATGATATTTTTAGCCTGAGCATGTCAAGGCCTGTTCAGTTTAAGCTGCTTGGCGAGCATTCCAGTGCAAAGAGCTTTTCTGCATTCTATTCATGAACAAGTTGGAGAGAGACCAAAAAAATTGACAAAGCTAAGGGTGTGGCGAACGAAGGGATGCTTACCCACAAACCCTTCGATTTTGCAAAAAGCCCTTCATCTGCGAACAAGGCTCCTGATTGTCGCGGCATTGTCTTGTTCATAGAAAAATGTATCAAATTCCCTCAAATGATTCCAGAAATAACTCTGACTAGTGTGCATGGCTTGCATATGCCGTGGAAGAAGATCTGGAAATTATGCTAACCTTGGCAAAAATTTATTAGACTTGAGCTCAGTATTATTTCATTTTACACTGAAGACACCATCTTGTTGTTTTAATTATCAATGGTGTGTGAAGATCATTGTACAGGAACAAGGGAAGGAGAGCCAGGTTTTGATTGATACAACTGTAGTCTTGATTTGCAACCTTACTTTACATGTACATGTATAGCTTATCCGAGTAATTTCCGGTGTCCACATAAAGCAAGGCTCAAATTTAGAAGTCAACAACTGGTGTTTTTTTTTTCTGCAAAAGCGAATTTACTCTCACTGACAATGTTCCAAACAGAGGCTTCCAATTTCCACGCGGTTCTACAATTCAACGGTTAATTATTTGTTTTAGCAGCAAGAGATCTACATGTAGAATGAAATAACCATTAAGCTAGTTAATGGTGCAAGGTAGGTATAGTTCAGTTATTTGATTTTTATAAAAAGCTTGTAGTCTATCTTGTCAAAACTATGACTAATCCAAACAGAAAGCACTTCCTTTTTCTGAACACTTGCAGGTGATCAAAACAGTTTCCAGCATTTTTCAAAACTTAGAATCTGATGGGTCGTTATAGCCAGCCTTTATCAGTCGATGCTATAATCATGGTATCAAGAGAGTGTCCAATCATTGGTGAACATGTTGTTATCATTTTCATGACACAATACACACTGTAGCTTACCATAGTAACAGTATGACCTCCCTAATTAAAGCTTCAAGGGTTTAAATTGAAAAATTACATTGAAAATTCAAAGGTGGCTCTGAACCCCATCAACAAAATTGTTTAAAGCTTTGCTAAAAGTTGCGTCTTATCCTACTAATCAAAATGTATAAAATTACAATATGAAAAAATTTCACAGTGCAGCTTTTGCATTACAAGCCCTTAAAGCTATAAGTAAGGGTGTTTTTAGGCGGTCATACTGTTACTATGGTAACCTATCTTGTCATGAAAATCATAACAACTTGTTCACTGATGATTTACCAGTCTTTTCGATACAAATAATTGTGGCATCGACTGATAAAGAGTGGTTATAATGACCCATCAAACTCTGCATTGTAAGTCTTGGAAACTGTTTTGGGCCACCTTAAGTATTTCAATTTGAACGTAGTGCTGTTCTGGAGTTCGCCCAAAAATATTTATTGTAGCGTTCCATGACAAGTGCTCAATCAATAAATGAACTC
>OZ026597.1:3089393-3099393 GCA_964020085.1 Micromussa lordhowensis
TCCCAAATATCTTGACACTAATGACTGTCAGGCAACTTAGCAACAATCCCGTCAAAAGCTGCAGTTTGCTGGATTTCTCAAGATGGAATTTCATTCTAATGGTACACTGCACCTGTTCCTCAAAGAGACTAAAGCTATAGTGATACTGTACGTTAGTCCACTACATATAAAACAAAACTTTGACTGACCTGCTGATGTATTTCACTTCCTCCACTGATCTTTTGGTGTCAACATGTTTCTTGTTTGCCCTGATAAGAGATACAAACATACATGTATTATAGAGGTTCTTATGATTTCTTACTGTTGGTATACATGTACTTTAATTTATACCCGTTGTCAGTGTTACGTGCATATAAGGGTCATCTTTCTATCACCTTTCGACATGGGATCTCTTGACAGGCTATGTAAACAACTGTCAAGACCAAACTGTTCAACTGCCAATTTTTCTGGTAATTGTTTGATCTAGAGCATGTCATTGTGGGATTGGCGCAGTTTGATAGGTGTCCCACAAATATCCGTCTCCTGGGTCATGTTGGTGCAGTGAACATGTGTCAGTAGCTACCGACTTGTAATTTTCCTTTGTTTCCTAAGTTTTGGAAACAGTGTGTGAAAATAAAAATGGCTGCGTGAGGTTGAGACGAGATTCCTGAGAACAAGTGGAATAATTCTTATAGGGGGGTCAATTTAAATAAATGCAGATGCTAATTGTAAACCCCTTACTTTTCAAGCTTGACCAATGAAAAGCGACGCATTGTTTCTGTTGTCTTAATGTCATTCTACTATATTATTGTCATGTCAAAGAAGAAAATATTATCGTTCTTTGGTTGAGAAAACAAAAGAGAAGAACACAGACCGCAAACGGAAGCCAGCAGAACCGACAGCGTTAATGAAGAAAAAGTGAGTGATACTGATGAATGTGAACCTTTTTTAAACCAAAGGCTAAAGCAGCAGGAAGAAACTCTCAATCTACCTGGTTGGAAAAATACAAGTGCTTGCGATATGACAACACATTCTTCTACTGCAAACAGCTGATGTGGGCGTGGATTTAGCGCTGAGAATTTGACTGAAACTGCCCACAGAAATAGAATGGAGGCAGAAACATTACTTGCGGGACCTTCAGTTGAGAGTTATGGCTTAAACAAAGCTGTCTGTTTATGGAGGGGAAAAAACGAAAGGAGAATTTTCAAGAAGAACAATTGATCCTACAGTAAACAGTTAACAGTAAACTCTATCACAAGACATTTTAACAAAACTGCAAGGGAATGTAGTAGTTTCTTCACCAGATTTTTTATAGTACATGTATGCATGTTCTACTCATAAAATTATCTCATTTATGCTGACTGACAAGCATTTATGCTGACTGACAAGCAGAAAACAGTGTGTTCCCCCAAAAAACTGGAGGAATGTCTCCTAGAAAATTGTTGAATGGGACAGATTGTCCTTGATCAGACACCGTGGGCCACCACCTCTTTTAATATTCAGGGATTCTGATAGGTCGCAGAAAAAAGGCAAATTTCACAGGATTTTCAGAGACAAATTTGCGGAAAAAAAGCCAATTTCACTGGAATTTGGCTGGCATTTTCTGAGCAAATTTCGCTGAAAAATGATCAGTAAAAAACAAGCGACATTTTTGTATGCGAGATGAAGGTATAAGGCGTAATCCTTTCCAAAATGTTCTTCACAAAACACAGCATTCTGTAATTAATGTTGTGCAGGATACAAGCGCAGGAAAACTCTTGTACTCTTGTCCCCAGTTTTCACAGTCTATGCTAAGAACGCCTGGGACCATGACCCCACTTTTGGCAAACATCATTTCCTCTTTTAACAACAATGCTCTCGAGAAATGTGCCAGTGGCAAAGCTATTTACATTGTGATTACTGCCCAGTTTTTTGCAACATTAATCTGAGAACGCCTGGTAGTTTTTGGATGTTGTTTACTTGTTGCAGTGACAAAGTTTCACCATAAATTTAAACAGCTCCAATAGCCAAGATAAGTTTCAAATATGTTGTACCGACATGTATTTGGTACAATTTTTAGTGAATTTTGCGGTATTTTGCCTGTTTTTGTGAATTTCGTGGGATTTACTTGAATTTCGCAGTTCCACTACCGCGCAAAATACCAGCAACCCTGAATATTTGAAAGATGTAAACATTCAAAACAGCTGACTTACATGTATCTCTTACAGAATGACTTCCTGATATTCCTAGCCTTACACTGTATTTTGATGTGAAATAAATCCATCATTCGTGACTAAAAGTCGAGTTCAACCAGTCTGTTTTTATGAAGGCCAGGTTACAAAGCATGTCGGGAGATGGCATGTCAAAAAAAGAGCCAGGTATGCACATAACACTGAAAGCTGGTGAAACTGATGGAATTAGAATGCAACCACCTCTTCTCAGCAAAGTTTTCCAAAATACCAAATCACTATATACAGTATATTTGGAACTTTATGTAAGCAACCACCTCTCATAAGCGACCGCGACCAGTTTTAGAGCTAAAAGTTTGAAATTCACTTTTGTTTTAACCTCCCGTATGCGACCACTGGACAATTATATTTATAAGAGTGGAAATTGGATAATAAGGTGTTGTAACATTTGGAAATTTCTCAGTGGGGAAGTACCTGATTTTTCTAAAAATCGGCTTTTCACATGAATAAAACGCTTAAACATGGGGTATGTCTTTGCAGTTACCATAATTATGCTAATGAGGAAAGAATTTGGCCTAGTATGGTCTAAGCTCTTGTAAGCGACCACCTCCCGTACATGTATGTGATCACCTAGGCTTGACATTTTGGGTGGCCGCTTACGGGAGGTTCAACTGTAATAAGAGTATAAAAATGTACAAGTGTAGGAACACTTGTGAACAACATTGCAGGTACCAGAAATATGAACTGACCTGATCTAGCTGTGTGTGTGACTCCAGAGTCTATTGATATTAGATGTCCCATGTTGTTGTTTGCCTGATGATAAATCAAAATAATTCAGTCAGAGACTTATAGGGTAACCGTTTACTTTTGAGTAGAAGGTATTACATGCAACATAGAAAAATGAATTAATTGCTTTAACAGCAGCTTTGTTTACATTTTTCCAGCAACCCATGATGAGAAGAGCAACTTCCCACAGTTCATATTTTGCCACCAAGAACCATATTGACGATTTTCAGGACTAAGCAACATAATCCAAAAGTAAACATCAGTTCTGTAATAACGCTGCATCATAAATACCGCAAAGCCTCTTTAACCAGGTAAATAAGCAAATGAAGCTTTGACTTGACCGACAAGTAAAGGATTGGACATATGGAGTAAGACTGCTAAATACTTATGTATTTACAAAGAAAGAAGAACAAGAAAAGAAACTAGAGAGAGAGCACGAGAATGCTGAGTGTACGGTATACATAATAAATCGCACAACCTACCTTACTACGTGTGAACACAGATGAACAACATGGCGGCTTCTCCATTCTATGTCTGTGATCTTGATAACTAGAATTGATCAAAAGTCACCAGATTTTAAAATGACTTTAGTCTTCATAAAATTAAAAAAAGCTTATTTACTTACCAAGAAATCAAAACTTATAGTCGAATATCCTGGAAGAAATCGAACCCAGCACGTGAGTTGGACGGTCGATGGGCATCCTGGGATAGTTTTGGTTTAGCCTCCCCTCCCCAGAAGCTCCACTGCACTACTGAGGGAGCCACCCATTCTAATGAACCGCGAAACAAAACGTGTCAGATGTTTTTGCGGTGTTTTTGATGGATAAATTCCCAAATTCTGTATCAGTCAATTGTGTTATCTATGGCGAAACCGTGATCGCTACACTTGCGTTTCTTTGCGTTTTCCGTTAGTTCTGCAACGCAATTTCTTTCAATAACCTTCAGAAAGTTCTCTCGTGCAGTTTCTGAGGAGGCACTCTCTTTAATGGCCAATGCAGGTGGAGAGAAAGGCTCCTCCCGGAAGGGGTACCTTTTTCAGGCCTCAGGTATATAAATGGGTAGGGATTTCACAAGTTCAGGTATTTAGAAGGGTAGAAGTCCAACCTGAACATGAACTGAATATAAAATAATTGTTTGCTTTGGAACACGTTTTGCCTTTTTCAAGCAGATCCACACTCGTTAACTTCGGTGCGCCCAGCCTTTTTTGTCCTCAAGCCCCTTCCCATAAACGTTTTGAACCCTCTTTCGCCCAGCCGCCAAAAGCCTCGCGCGCGTTTCAGGCGTGTTAGACTTGGCTTTGCCGACCCGTTTTTTTTTTTTTTGGTTTATCCATGTACACGCGATCGAGCTTTCAGGCCTGTGAAAGACGCGGTTCATTCTCCTCTAAGCTGTGAGACGTTTTCAAGCTGATTCGGCTCCCCCCCCCCCCCTGGACCATAAGATTTTCGCGCTCCCACGTGCGTTACACGCGTAGTTTGCATTCATTTTGAGCAGGGTCTGTTTTTACTCCTCGTGTATTTTCTGTCTTTTTTCAAGCAAACTCATACCGGTTAACCGAGAGGAAAGCCCAGCGTTTGTTCTCCTGAGACCCCTTCTGGACGTTCTGAAGCTCTTTAGGGTATGTGTTTTCCCCTCTATCTCAAATTGGATTTTGTACAATTTGCTGTAGTTAAATTGCTGTTAAAAGTTAAATTACAAAGAAACAATGGTGCAAGCTCGCGAGTTTAAAACGAGAATTTATTCTCCAAGATCTATGATAAAATAAGGCCAAATTCAGTGAGAAAAATGTGCAGTGCTTTCTTCGAATTAAGTATCAAATTCTATGTACGTTACACGAAGAAGAAAATCAAAAATTGTTTTAAACTACCTAAAAATGGTCTAAATCCTTTTATCAATATATTTTGCTGAGGATATACTCTTTTCCACTCAGATTGTATTGAGATGAAAAGGTCGATAAGGCTGAAAACCTCTCTGCAACAAGGGCCGTGATTTTAATTATGCCAATAATAATTACCGTGCTACTATATGAAACATTATGTATTCTTACTGAGTTATACTAAAAATGCATGTACTTAATTTCCACTTAAGTTGTATGTTAATCTGGGATAGATAAGAAAGTTTAGTCTATAAAAGCTAGGTTTTGTCCTTAGTATTTTAATGTCACCACATATGGCGAGCAAAAGTTTAAAATGAACAGCTATCCTTTACTTTTTGTGAATCTGTTGTTGTTGTTATTCAGTGTTCGTGGAAAGAGTAGGTACTAGTTAATCTAAGTTACTATACTGTGTATTTCTTAAGATATTGACGAATGACTTTCACTAAAATATAAAGAGAGATGAAGGGCAACAGATTTATTTCCCCTTGTAGGTCTTATTTCTAACTCCTTATTATTAACCTAGAGCGAGATTACATGAAAATCTCAAATAGCCGTGACGTTCCCGCTGGGACCGAGCGATATTAGCTCCAGTCTAGGTTTTCTAGTGTGAAACTTTCACAGTGAGAGCGAAGAACAGTCTATCCAATATTAGTAAATTCTCAGCTCCGACTATTGCATTTCTAGCTTTTTGATTGGCTAACTGAAAAAACTCCGACTATGAGCCAATAGTCGGAGTTTTACGTCATATGGAAATTAGTGCGCTAAGTTTAAAAATTTTCAGCACGAAGTTTTCAACTTCAGCCCTCTGTAATGGCGGAAATAAAAATCGGCGGCAAATCCCGGTTTGCGAATTTACTAAAACAATTATTCCATTCGCCCTTGTTGGACATGAAGTGATTATAACCAACTCGCGCTGCGCGCTCGTTGGTTATTTTATCACTTCATATCCAACTCGGGCTCATGGAATAATTTTTATATAAACCTACGGAAGCTGAGAATATAAGGCTTGGCTTAGCTTAGTGTTAGGTTGTGTTTGGACCCTTGTATTGTTCATTTTAAGCCTACAGAATTTTTTTTTTTACGGAGTCTTAACAGTCTTTACAGTGTTTTACTCTATGCTACGCTTGTATGAAGAAAGCATTCTTCAGATACAAGCAGTGTCGAACCGCAAAATTAACTCCTTCTCCTAACTTGATCGAACAAATTCAATCCTAAAACAATTTAGTTAAGCACTGCCTGTAAAGATAAAGGCTACTGTGAATATTAACTCACTCATACACCTAACACCCCGTCCACACTGAGTCGAAGGAATCTGAAAACGCAGCGTTCATTGATCATTTTGAATTTGTGTTTGAGAAAAACTCAGGCAGGGAAATCGCATGATTACCGTGACGCCATAGTTTACGAAAAGCTCCGCTTACAAAATGTTTTCAGTCCACACTAAAACGAAAAGCCGGCGTTTTCAATTTCTCCCGGGTTTGAAGAGCGTTTTCGACTGAAAAGCTTCGTTTTCGTGACGGATTAGTGTGGCGGTATGCCGAACCGCAGCGTTTTAAAATTTCTTCGGCGTATCGTAGATGGGGAATAAAACAACAGCTATACAGTTTATTTCTAAAAGCTCCTATGTCCTGCGCGCATTCTTGTTGATTTATGCTGAGGCTCCGTCGACATCTTCATCGTAAGGCTCTGTTGTGTCTTCATAAGGCGTTTCTGATTTTCCAAACGTCGACTCCACTTTGGATTTCAAGTCGGAGAACCGAGCTGGCTTGTCAATCAACCTGTCGCCACTGAATTGTCTATATGGAGACTTTCTGCATTTGTAGATGACAATGGCAATGACGACAATGATAACGAGTAAGACAGGAATGATAATTCCTATCAATGTTCCTGTGCTGAGGCCACGTGATTTCGCTGCTTGTACAGGTTCTAAAATATAAAGATAAAAGAGATATGTGCGTGTTAGAGCCGTTTTTAACCTATAGAGTTTTTCACTTGCGTCGAAAAGTTTTGCATTACTACGTTACATGATTAGTTTTAAAAAGTCGCGCCACTTTTTCATCCAATCAGAAGTAAAGCAAAAAACATTTCGTCAATCGTTTACACACAATTTCCCGCGCTTCGCGTCAGCTACGCGTATTTACTTCAAGTGTTGATTGATGCATTGTATTGTTTGAGTTTTCTGTGATTGGCTAGAGGGGTCACATTGGTTTTGGGTTTACACAACTTCGGCCAATCACAAAGAACACACAAAGCCCAATAAACCAATCAAAACTCCAAATTCACGTAGCCGACACAAAGCGCGGGAAAAACAGTACGAGAGAGTCGCGATTAGCCTTGGTTGCAATTCTGATTGGATGACAAAGCAGCACGAAATTTTTAAACCAATCACAAGGCCAATCAGTGGAAAACCGAGGCAAAGAAGATTTCCTACCAACATTTCCTGCATAACACTGTAACGCTCAACTCGTACCTAGGCTTTTACGCGCTGTGAATTTTTTTGGGTTTACATATGATATTGACAAGGGAGGGAACTCTTTGCCAAAACATTTGGAACCCAGTCCGAAACGCCGGAATCTCTAGAAAGATTTTTTTTACAACTTTGTATATTTTTTTAGACAATTTTTAGCGTCTTTTGCCAAGATTTTTCTCGAATCGCTTTTCGCAACATGATTAATTACGCGCACGTGATCTTTAACATTTCATTCCAACTAAATTGAAACACCAACTCACCTTTTTCGCGCGTTTGACCGTCCACTGTAAGCACTGCTGATTTCCGCACTTCACCATAGCTATTTTTATATATGCACTCGTATGTTCCTGCATCTCCGACCGTGACCGAGTTAATCCGAAGCTTGGCCGACCCCTGTATGAGATTGAGTTCTATCCTGTCCGATGCCTCGACTGTTTCCGAATTTTTCTCCCAAGTGATCTCAGGCTTTGGGTCAGCAAATCCAACGCAGTAGAAAGAGACATTAGCTCCGGTGAGAACATTCTTGTCCACCGGTGGGATTTCGATTATTGGAAGTCCTGAAAAAGAAGTAAGGTGACGGTAAAGTCTGCATACGAGCCAAGTGGCCCATCATATCTGGCCGGAACTTATCGTGATTTCAGTAGCATGAAGCGACTAGGAGTATTTCTACTCTTCCTGGATGGGATACTAGTCCATCGCAGGGTTACCCCCAGCATTAAATTCGCCGGTACCCATTTATACACCTGGGTGGAGAGAGGCACTGTGAGAGCAAAGTGTCTTGCCCCATTAAGGCGGCAGTAAACGTGAAACTGTTTTGAGGTCGCTTAACACGGCCTTTCTGCCAATATCTCGGTCACGTTTCAAGCGACACTAAATCTCTCTGCTTATCTCATTAACCACTGTTTGGCAGTTTTGTGTAGATTTTTGGGTGATTTTTGGACATTTTGGGAAAGAGTATTTACAGTATTTACAGAGGTATTTTTTCTCAAAGGGATAGGTTAAATTGAGGAAAATATGAAATGTTGAAGATTTGATGGATTTGGAAATTTGAAGTGAAGAATTAGTAGACGGATACCAAACAGTCCCCTAGCAACCTGGGGCTCCCTTTTGCGCGGATCAACTGTCTGGTAGGTTTCAACCCATCTTAATCCTAACAATTTCCTTTTTTATATCACTTCAAATTTCACGCGGCCTATTTATGCATGCGCTACTTAAAATACACATATTACAATACAATCACGCTGACTAAATTACAGTTCGCTTATTTACAAGTGCTGTTTTCATTAATGTGTTTGGTCTTTATGGTGAAAGAGACAATTACAGCAACTGAACTTAACTTCGCACTCACCTGTTATCAACAGCAGAATATTCTTGGCTTGGACGGCGCCTCGGTTCCAGGCTATGCAGTAATACCTGCCCATGTCGACTGTAGAAACCTGAGATATTTTCAACTCCCCTCGAGTAACTACGTGACGACTATCATTAGCTACCAGCTCTCCGTCCTTCTTCCAAGCCATATTTGGAATAGGAAATGCTTTTACAGAACAGGGCAGCCTGACCTCTTGGCCTTTCGTTGCAGTTTTCACCGGCGACCAGTCATTCGTGTATTGAATCGTCACTAAAACATGTGCAGAAAACAAAAAAGTAGACAACTATGGGCTGTGATTAACCGAAATGTCGTCATCTGAGGCGGGAGAATTTTCCCCGTTAGATGAATCTTTTAGGTTTTGGTAAGCTAGCTGTTTCTACAAGTAAGTTACCATATGAGAAACAAGCAATCACATTTTGACATGTAGGTCGAGCCAGTTGTTATCATTTTGATGGACCAGGTATTTTGGTTTTATTTTCTAGAAGAGCTCTGTGGAATTCGCACTTTTCTTCGTTTTCCACTAACATTTGGGATTAACTGGGCGTCACCTTGAGTTATCTGACTTTCTAAAAGTATTATAAAATCCACGATCTTAGTTCCAAGGTGATGGACTTAATGACGTCGTATGACACAACATGACGTCATGACCAATCAATCAACCAACCAATTAATCGGTCGATCGATCGATCGATCGACCAAGCAAGCAAGCAATCACGCAATCAAGCAATCAATCAAGCAAGCAATCAAGCAAGCAAATCAAGCAAGCAAATCAAGCAATCAATCAAGCAATCAAGCAATCAAGCAGTAAATCATGCACTAAATCAATCAATCAATCAAACGTGCAGTCAATACTCACATCCCACTGTAAGCTTGGCAGAGGCTACCGCCATGCCCAACTCATTGGTAGCCTCGCACTCATAATCCCCAGCGTCTTTGAAACTGGCGTTTTTGATCAGTAAAGTGTAGTTGCTGTCAGTGATCTCGTATTTCTTGTTGTCAGAGCTAAGGAATTGACCCTTATATCGCCATGTTATGTTCGAAGGTGGAAAGCTGGATACTAAACAAGCCAAAGTTGCCGTGGTGCCTTGCGCAACATCTGCAGATTGCACTCCGGGGATCTGAGGAGAGACTTGAACCAAAACAAAAACAACGTGATTTTCTCTCCTCCCAAAATGTAACAAGCATTTCACCATAATCACAGTTTACTTATTGGCTAAGATAGAAAAACACCACATGGACTATAATAAACCATAACCAAACAAGAATGTTTAAGGATGGAGAAGCTTAACACTTTTCAAGATGACCGCGCCCTGACGTAGCTCGTTTTAACGCATGATAACAAGACATATTGC
>OZ026597.1:3101893-3111893 GCA_964020085.1 Micromussa lordhowensis
TCGTCAAGCCAGTCATCAAGTCATTCAGTCATTCACTTTGCTGTCAGTCATCAAATCAGTCAAGTCCGGCAGTCAGTCAATCAGTGAGTCAATTTATCAATCTTGTGTTAACTGTTTTGCATACCTGTAGTTCATCGCATGAACCGACATTGACCTTCCTACAGAAGTTATTGCTGAGTTCTTCCACAGTTGTA
Organism: Micromussa lordhowensis; assembly: GCA_964020085.1. Classification (NCBI taxonomy): domain Eukaryota; kingdom Metazoa; phylum Cnidaria; class Anthozoa; order Scleractinia; family Lobophylliidae; genus Micromussa; species Micromussa lordhowensis. The sequence continues at coordinate 3,102,088 of OZ026597.1, forward strand.
TTGTCACACACTACACCAGCATCTTCACCGTGGGTTGGATCACAGTTGCCTAGTCCCCAGCCCACATGACGACAATGGGTCAGCGAAGACTCAAAGCCAATACAGCTAACGTCATCCATCCATATTATACCGCTTCCTTTAAAAACAAAACAAATAAACACAAGCTTACTATGTTAGTAAATCAAATGGTCTCTGGCTGGCTTGCATGACCTGTCACGCAAATACATTCATGTCACGCTGAGCGAAATACAGACTCACCCCTGCCAAAACTGGAATGTTTTGTAGCCTCTTTTGCCTTCCCAAATCCAAGTTCCTTACAAACAACGTTTGCATCGTTCAAGTCCCAGTCATCATCACAAACTGTTCCCCAGATTCCATCATACAGCACCTCGACGCGACCTTCTCCTACGCCGCCCCCAGCTAGTCGGACCTCTGGCTGCGCCGGCTTTGGAAGAAACAGTGATGACACGGAACGAAGATTTCCGCAATCCTTGATGCAGGCACTGCCATCTGTAAGCCAAATCGATAACGCAATGAGCAGAACAACGTCTAAGACATGTGATAAAATATACTATTTAAGCAATAGAGCACTTCTTCCTTTTTTCTCGAAAGTTATGCAAACCATCGATTACGTCTCTCAAAAATACGCACGAATTTCAAACGTCACAACCGTGTTTACATACTCTCATCTAAACACACCTATCGACCAATGAGAGCTCGCGTAGTGGCTCAATTATTTTTATGAACATACATACATAATCTTTATTTAAACACAGTAAAAAATTCGTCAGCTATGTGTAATATAATAGTAATAATAATAATAACAAAAGTAATAATAGATCGTTTTCACGTGACGTCATCACTTTCTAAAATCCAAAACTAAAGAGCCACTAAAGTTTTTATCCTCATCAGGCACAAGAGGTGGTATATTTATATCTGTTTACAATTTTAAAGCGCAATAGCGTGCTTCGTTTGGAAACCAGAGCATTTTGAAGTTCAGGGTTATGGAGGTGCGTGACACAAGTCTACGATCAAGTTTGTTGAAAAATATATACTTATCTCATGATTTTGAGCCTTTTTAGAAGTTAGGGCATTAGGAAAAGTGCTCACGTAAATGCTTGTTTGTTCAATACTGATAATCAGCCGCCTAGATAGCCTAAGTAAGTTCCAGATGTTTGCACTATTTTCCGGCCGCCATATTGGTGTACCAATTGGAGGTACACCAACATGGCGTTTTCATACTGGGCTCTGTAAATTTCTGCGAAATATTTCGACGAATATCTGAAGTTTGGGGGAACGCACAGGTCTAAAACTTGGAGAAGTGTCTTATTTAGTTGTCTTCTATAACAACAAAATTTCTTAGCTTTTTCCACTGGATGGTTTTCGATTTATTTTTTTATTGCGTGACAGTGAAAACGATCTATAATACTTAAATAAACAAGAACCGCGGTGCGGTTGTAAACCGCGCTTTAAAAAAATGCGGTTACTTACACTGTCTGCGAAACGTGACTTTCCTGCCCTTCAGCAAATATACGAAAAAAGGAGTATCTGATTACATTCTTTGCATAGCGCGAGTTTAGCGTGACTTGTAATCGGAGAATTTTGTTTACGACTAATGAAAAAATACCTTGACCTTTTAATATAAATTTTACAATGATGTGGGTTTTTGACGAGCGCTAAGGCTAAGTTTCAACTTTCTTTCCCCAGAAAATTCCACCATTGCTTCTGGCGAACTATACACGATCTTCCATTTATCACCGTCAGCGTATTCCATGGCCAGATGTATACCTTTTTAGCGCATTGAATATTCCCTTTGAAAGTGAACAGAAACAATGCAAACATTCCAGATTACAAAATGTTCTGTTTTGCACGCAAAACGAAAATACAGCTTAACTCTGGATAATTTCAGCCTTACTAGCCAGCAGCTGGTCCCAAATTAGATGCTTTATCCTTGCAAATGTCCCGACGTCCATCGCCGAAAGCCGCCATTTTTTGTGTAAACAGTTACTTCGCTAACTTGACAAAACCATCCTGAGGGGGAGATATGACGAAAAGAGCTGAGAAATGGCCTGTAATTGGCTGATGATGACATCATCCGGTGAAGACAATTGGCCGTGGGAGTTTGGGTCTGCTTACCGACAAAAAACAAGAAGATCATAGATCTTTTAACCGCGCTTTGAAAGTTAAACTGTTTTCTTAGCACTACAAATGCAAAGCAGGGCACTTGCAGAAGGCAGTCCTTTTTTTGTCAAAAAGAATCTATTCAATGTTTCCCCACTAAATTTCATATGTTGTCGTGGCGCAGTCGAGTAGGCGTTCGCCTGCCAGGATAGAGGCTGTGAGTTCGAATCCTGTGGAAGTTGAATTTTTTTTCCTTTTCTTTTTCTTATTGCCGAATCGAAGTGAAACCAGTGGATCCGTGTCTTGAATCTTTTAATTCGGAGGTAATTTATTTTCTTCTTTGTACGGCATCTTGGATATTAAAAAGTATTTCTGTCACACGGCCGATTAACCGAGCTGATCTGCATTTGATTTTATACAGCAATGCAAAATGATTTACAGTTTTGTTGACCGTAGCCCGGGTTTACATTTCATCTGCTATCAGGTTGATGCAAGTTTGTATTTAGGCAGATTTTTTGACATAGTCAAGATTTGTATTTTGCAAAATGGTAAATAAAACATCGTTTTATGTAGCGAAAAAGAAAAATTACCCATTGGAAACAATAGAGATTGCGTGATTCAAAGTTGGCTCAGTGCCTGGATTGAAAGAAATGTTTTTTTCACATTCTTTGCATAGCGTGGTTGCGTTATTGGTAATCGGAGATTTTGTTTATCTGTAGCTCGAAGGAGAATATATATTTGCATATGTTCAAAGGGTTTTGACGAGCGCCGAGGTTTTATTTTTCTCCCAGAAAACTCCACCATTGCTTCTGGCGAAATAAACACGATCTTATTTATCACCGTAAGGGCATTACAGTAAATACGGTTTTATTTATCACCGTGAGCCCATTCCATGGCTGACCCCAGACGTTTCTTTAGCGCATTGAATATTCCCTTCGGAAGTGAACATGCTAAACGAAAATACAGCTTAACTCTAGATAATTTCAGCCTTAGTAGCCAGCAACAGGTCCTAAATTACATTATTTATCCTTGCAAATGTCCTTGCGGTAATATTTCAACAGCTTTTGGCGAATAAACATTACCGGTTGCGTGATTCAAAGTTTGGCCGAGCAGTGATCTGGTTCAGCTCTCCGACATGACAAAAAAAAAACAAGAAGATCTTTCAGATCTTGTAACCGCGCTTTTAAAATATTGAACTGTTTTCTTAGCACCACAGTCGCAAAGCAGTGCACATTCTTTTACAACCCATCAGTTATAATAAGTTCCTCAGTGTCATAACTCATGCGGCTGTGGCGCAGTGGGGTAGGCGATTGCCTCCCAATCGAAAGGTCGTGAGTTCGAATCCCGCAGGTGACTAAACTTTTTTTTATTTGTTTTTTGTTTTTTTTTTTGTTTGCTTATTAACAGATATACAGAAAACGTTCACCGAAACAGAGCGTCTGCTTTTCCAATACTTAAAAGAAAATTTACCAAAACAGTGTTTGCTTTCCGATGAAATATCATATTAAGTACATCGATCTCGAAATCAAAGTATGTTAGCCTTGGTCGAGCACTAATAAGTTATCACAAGTGTCAGATAGGATTGCGAAGGGCAAATGATGAACACTTTCCCTTAAAATCGAATCGAGGAGAATGACCCTTGAAATCTTTCCTTTCTAATCGTATGTAAGCCTAAATACGACTTGTGTCCTGGTGTTACGTTCAGGTCAATCATACAGAGCGCTACTTACAAACAGCTACGCTATTAATAAACAGCTTTCTTCCTTAAAAGTCAAATTTTAATTTGTTTGTGCTAGAAGTATAAGTAAAGGACAAGCGAAGTCAGACAATCCGAGGTTTCCGCTATCCACGGCTAATTTTAGAACATAAACGCTGCAAGTTCTGTCTTGTTTACCTCAGCAAATTTAATTTTCCTTCGAATAATCTCTTTACTCGCTTCGATGAAACGGCCATTCCTAAACCCACACGAAATACTCGCAAAATTGCAAATAAATTAATGACTGTCGCTTCTGGCGAAATAAACTTGCAAAAAAGTAAGCACTATCGTACTCACGTAGCCAAAGTGAAAGCTGCATTCCATAGCTAGCGTAATACATTTTTTAGTATATCTACGAATCCAACGCTTCGATAAAACGAAAAGAAAATACATTTTACATATATTAAAGAAAACAATACCCGTAACATTTTCCGTGTATTAATGCTCCAATATCCGTGACATTTTCCGTGTATTTATGTTTCAACAACTTTTGGGAATAAACATTACAGATTGCGTGATTCAAAGTTCGCCGAGTGGAGGTCTGCGTCTGGTGACCGACAAAAAAAAAAAAAAAAAAAAAAAAAAAAACAACGGGTAAAACATGAACCGCGCTCGGCCCATGGCCGCGCGGTTAAAAAAACAAGAAGATCTTTTAGATCTTATAACCGCGCTTTTATTAAAATTTAACTGTTCTCTTAGCACCACAGTCGCAAAGCAGTGCACATTCTTTTACAACCCAGCCTTTTTAATGAGTTCCACAGTGTCATAACTCATGTCGCTGTGGCGCAGTGGAGTAGACGATGGTCTCCCAATCGAGAGGTCGTGAGTTCGAATCCCGGAGGAGGCTAAACTTTTTTTTATTTTTTTTGTTTGCTTATTAACAGATATACAGAAAACGTTCACCGAAACAGAGCGTCTGCTTTTCCAATACGTAAAAGAAAATTTACGAAAACAGTGTTTGCTTTCGGATGAAATATCATATTAAGTACATCGATCTCGAAATCAAAGTATGTTAGCCTTGGTCGAGCACTAATAAGTTATCACAAGTGTCAGATAGGATTGCGAAGGGCAAATGATGAACACTTTCCCTTAAAATCGAATCGAGGAGAATGACCCTTGAAATCTTTCCTTTCTAATCGTATGTAAGCCTAAATGCGACTTGTGTCCTGGTGTTACGTTCAGGTCAATCATACAGAGCGCTACTTACAAACAGCTACGCTATTAATAAACAGCTTTCTTCCTTAAAAGTCAAATTTTAATTTGTTTGTGCTATAAGTATAAGTAAAGGACAAGCGAAGTCAGACAATCCGAGGTTTCCGCTATCCACGGCTAATCTTAGAACATAAACGCTGCAAGTTCTGTCTTGTTTACCTCAGCAAATTTAATTTTCCTTCGAATAATCTCTTTACTCGCTTCGATGAAACGGCCATTCCTAAACCCACACGAAATACTCGCAAAATTGCAAATAAATTAATGACTGTCGCTTCTGGCGAAATAAACTTGCAAAAAAGTAAGCACGATCGTCGGCGAACTTTGAATCACGCAATCTGTAATGTTTATTCCCGAAAGTTGTTGAAACATAAATACACGGAAAATGTCACGGATATTGGAGCATTAATACACGGAAAATGTTACGGATATTGTTTTCTTTAATATATGTAAAATGTATTTTCTTTTCGTTTTATCGAAGCGTTGGATTCGTAGATATACTAAAAAATGTATTACGCTAGCTATGGAATGCAGCTTTCACTTTGGCTACGTGAGTACGAGTGGAGGTCTGCGTCTGGTCTGCGCTTTGAAAGTTAAACTGTTTTCTTAGCACTACAAATGCAAAGCAGGGCACTTCCAAGGCAGAAGGCACTCCCTTTTTTGTCAAAAAGAATCTATTCAATGTTTCCCCACCAAATTTCGTATGTTGTCGTGGCGCAGTCGAGTAGGCGTTCGCCCGCCAGGATAGAGGTTGCGAGTTCGAATCCTGTGGAAGTTGAATTTTGTTTCCTTTTCTTTTTCTTATTGCCGAATCGAAGTGAAACCAGTGGATCTGTCTCTTGAATCTTTTAATTCGAAGGTAATTTATTTTCTTCTTTGTACGGTATCTTGGATATTAAAAAGTATTTCTGTCACACGGCCGATTAACCGAGCTGCAACCTCGTCCCCAGGGCCTTCTCCTCGACGATTTTTCAAGATGGCGGATCGTCGGTAGAAGACCCTGGCACACAGCAGAAATCACGTGACCAATTTTGTCCAGGAAAGTGGAAATTTATTCAAAATGGCGGCCAAGATAGAGAGTGAGAGGGTCTGGGTGCGACGTCTTGAGACTGGTGAAAACAAACAAAATGGCGGCAAAGGCGAACTCGTATGGCTCGGATGGACGTTTAAATAAGTAAGAAGGAATACATGTACAAGCAAAAGGAAAATGGTAAAATGATCTAGAAATTTATTCTTGCTGTTTTTTGACTTTCCGTTATCGCAAACCTAAATTTTTTTAGCGTAATACAGGTACACGATTACACTATAGTCGGCTCCATCCAAAATGGTTAAAATAAGTTTAACAGGGTTTAGAGTTCGTCCGTTTGTCACTGATGTACATAAAGAATTTTACTAGACTTTTTCTTGCAACATATTGACTTTTCCTATACTCACAGGGGCGAAGCGTGAGGTTTTAAGGGTTTTCTTCGGTTAGGATAAGGTATCTTGACCTAACAAAGCTATTTTAGGCATTTTAGGAATTGCTTTCGTTTAAACATAATATTATTATAGTTTGTAACCACTTCCACATTTTTGGTCACTAAGTGGTAAATAAAAGTGTATTTTCCTTTTTAAAATGGATGTATGGAAAGGTTGTTATTTAAATAGTTATTTCTACAATCGTACAGCAAAGTCCAAAATCTACTCTCTGGTTAGAATGTCTTTAACAGCACAAATTTTCAGCCCCCTTGTATAAACAGGCCAATAGTAGATACTCCGGCATATTTACACTGATTTGCGTGTACAACATTTACAAGCTCAAGTGGCAAAGTTGGCAGGGACCCCGAAAATAGTTCTCCAACTCCTCCTGAGACAGTTTCTAAGGATATGACTTTCGTAATTCTTGGTGCCCACAGTCATTAACGTTAGTTAATCCAATGTTACAGTTTGTTCATAGACTTGCAGTCCTTTACTGTGCACTCTTCATGTTTTTTTTAGTGCTATATTGCAGAGAATTTATAGAGATACTCTAGTCTGGCAAACAGATCTGATCGAATAGAGAAATTTTCTTTATGAATCAGGGGCTTGTCTTTTGCCATTTCTGACAACTAAGCAAACGTCCTTAATTTATGGAAAACACTCTCTCGTACTGCAGTTCACACATAAATCAAAAATTTTCGTAAACTGAAGAGATTTCACATAGATGGAATTTAGCCCATCATGTCACTGGTCACAGGAGAAGTACTCCAAATTTCAAGAGACGACGATAATCGATCAAAGAATTTTTCTGGGTGGCTTGATTGAAGTAGGAAGTTTTTCTGGTATCAAAACAATGTAAAGGTTAATGGTGGGGAAAAAAATATATTGGGAGGCTGGGAGGGGGAGTTTGATTCTTGCCCCCATTCGATTACCTCGTCACTTGAAATCCATAGTATTCCCCTATGGCTCACTGGCATGGTGGTTTGCTTCCTTTAAAAAAACTTGACTTAGGGAAAGGGGTCCATTTACTATCCAGGTCCCAGTTGTTGAAACATTAGCTAGCAAATAGCACTTTATTCATAAAATGCTTGGGGGGAGGGGGCCACTCAACAAATGTTTACGTGAGGAGGCTCTGCCCGGAGGTCCAACCCCTTACCCTTTATATACCATTTTTCATGTAAAGGGCAACCCTTTCACATAGCTTCCAGGGCTCCCCCAGGAAAATGTATGACCATTGCATTATTCAGTGGGTGAAGATTTATGCGAAGATGGATGGAATTATCTATTGTTTGAACAAAAAGGGCCAGATGGTGAGCTTTTTATCCCTTTTAACTTACACTAAACTACAAACAGTGATCATCACTAGCTGGCTTAGGTAAATGTGCTATTCCGCTCACGGATTCCCTAAAACACCTTAGCCTCCCTGGGCCTCATTTCAGTCATTCCGCTTTCCATTTGGTGACAGCAATAATGATCATCTTACAAGAATTTATGAGGAACTAATTTCATATTACTGTTTCAATTTATATGACCAATCTTTCCCGTTTTACACAGCTGGGATTTTTCTTTGGTACACCAATCAATCCCCAAGAAAATATGAAAGGTTACTGTAAGTTTTTTTTATTCTAGAAGGTAAATTATGTTAAAAGTTACAACCAAAGCTGAAAAATGGAGGGACATTTAGCTGGGTTCACCATTTCAAGCTTGTATATATAAGAAAATTACCCTAATCATTTCTTCTGGAAGCTGAAAACAAAATCCTAAGTGTGTCTACCCATTAATTCGCATGTTCTTAATCCAGAAAAACTCTACTTTGAGTCTATTTTCCCATTGAAGTTTTATTTAGAAAATAGTGGCAAGACAGATGTAAAAGTATTAGTAAGTCAGATGTGATGTCAACATGTGAATAAAGAAGTCAGTAAAATCCCATACAACACTTTATGGTACATATCATTCATGTGGCTTTAATCTCAAACTCAAAATTCAACAAAATGAAAAATAGTTACAACACTCTGGGACACAGACCCAGAGAAGCAAAGGTCATGACATATGAACTTAAAACAAATTAAATTGGACCTGATATTAATTTTGGAAGACAAAAATAGATAACAAAAAGGAAATACAGTAGAGCCTATTAACTCGAACTCTACGGGTGAAACAAAAAACAATTTGAGATAGCGAGGTTTCAAGTTAACGGGGTTGATGGCACAATTCAATTTGCCACATTAAAAATCAATAGTTGGTGATTTTTTAGCACTTCAGTGTTTAGTGCACTGTAAATTAAAGTTATTTTATAAAAATGGTAATTGGGCATTTTTATGATAAAATGTGATTAGTTCGTTGCACCAATCAAACATCAAATGTATGTAGTGTTGACCATACTGTTAGTTTTAGTGTTTTTACCGATTATAGAAAAGAAGAGCTAATGGGATGGCATCCACGTGCAGTTACAAGAGCCAGAGCTCGAGTTATCGGGGTAAATTGCAGTGAATTTTTGACCAAGGGAAAGGAAATTTAGTTCGAGTTGGCGGCAAAATCGGGGTATCCGAGTTCGAGTTAACCGAGTAAAAATGACTGAAAAGTGAGGTGAAATCCAAGGGAAATAGCACTAAGTTTGATTTAGTGGGAAGTTCGAGTTATCCGAGTTCGTGTTATTGGGGTTCTACTGTACTTACAATATATGAAAGAGCAGCGTTTACTAGTCCACAGGTCTTAAAAGAAGAAGAAGGAGAAGCAGTTCTAACTGTACTGCCAGCAGCTGAGTACTTGAACTGGCATGGAGGAACATGATCACACGGAGAAGCGTGAATTATCGGCAATCTGTCCTAAATGTTGCATACTGCTTTTCAGGTACTTCTAACTGTACAGAAGGGCTTAAAAGAAGATCAAACAGGCATCCTTTCCACTTTTTAAGCCTCAGACTCTGTTCTCAGTTTCCACGAAGAACCTAGGGAGCCACCATTTTTGTTTTGGAAGGAATAAACCAATGAGAGCGCACGTATGAATGCGCAATGTAATGCACCAATCAGTGATCGTTTTAGTTCGCTGTGTGCCAGGGTCTTCTACCGACGATCCGCCATCTTGAAAAATCGTCGAGGAGAAGGCCCTGGGGACGAGGTTGACCGAGCTGATCTGCATTTGATTTTATACAGCAATGCAAAATGATTTACAGTTTTGTTGACCGTAGCCCGGGTTTACATTTCATCTGCTATCAGGTTGATGCAAGTTTGTATTTAGGCAGATTTTTTGACATAGTCAAGAT
>OZ026597.1:3116893-3144393 GCA_964020085.1 Micromussa lordhowensis
TGCTGAAATAAATAGATAAATAAATAAATAAAAAAACGAATAAAGAAATAACCAAACGCTTGATTTCTTTAATACTGTTTTTATAAATCCAGACATTGATATAAAACCAAAATTAAAAAAAGAAATGGGAGCACTTCAAGTAACTGTTTACTCTTATTTCAGTATTTCCAGCGATTACCGTTTTTGAGGGAAAGAAACGTATGTTTTCAGTGAGGTAGGTAAAGGGAGCTGATAGCTTCCTTCTAAAAGATTTTTACATCTCGTCTTAAGTTGCTTGCGTATCACACATCGGCAAAGATGAGTTAGATCTCTAACATTCCTGGAGCATTTGATGAGCCAGGCATGATGATCACGTGATAGTGAACAAAACAGAAAAGATCCTCGACCCAGTCCCCCAAGACTGAAAACAGCCTGTGCGTCATATAACAAGCGGCAAATGCCCCATCGTTGGTTCTCAGCCGCAGTGATAAGCGCTGTTTTGCCGAATACTGTCTCAATACTGGGATCGCCATGATATGATAGAATCAAGCACACACACTCTACATCTTTAGCCAGGTGCAAGGCTGTTCTTCCATTTCTATCTTGCGAGTCAACATTAGCTCCTGAACGACACAGTATTTCAGTGGCTGACACTCGCTCGGTCTTGCTGCGCCCGTATTGAGCATACATCAGCGGTGTCGCCCCCCAACTGCTCGCTAAATTAAGAGGTGCCCCGTCATCACACAGTGCTTCCAAAACATCAAGACGACCGTTGAGTGTTGCCATGGCCACAGGTGTCTTTCCCATGCAGTCTTGCGCGCACATGTCGGCCCCATGCTCTAGAAGAATCTTAGCACACGCAGCAGATTGGACGAAGTGTAAAGGCGTCATACAGGGGACTCGGCACGAACTAGCAATGAACGTACCGGAAGTGATGTCATCTGCCTTGGTAATCCACACGGCGTCTCTGTTATTGACGTTAGCTCCATGACAACAAAGCCATTTCACTACCGCTGCGTTGTCATATTCCACCGCTACTCTGAGTGGTGTGACAGGAAGCCCATGAAGTGCACTCTTGAAACTTGCAGAGAAATTGACATCTACCACTAAAGAATTTGAAATGTATGCAATGTTTCTTTACCTTGCTCAATAATTAACCAGTTAGAAAAGAGGAAAAAAAACTTAGCGTTTACCACTGTGTTGCAACTGAAATTGCTGAAAAGTTTGTTTTCCACAGCAAATGCTTAATTTACAATGAATACTGAAAGATAATTTGTAAAATACTGTTTAGAAAATCACATGAAAAGCTGAGACATCTGCGAAAACGCTACGCTCAAAATAAAGATCAAAATTGTACACTAAAAAGGAAGTAGTAAAAATGTTTCAACATTTTCACGTATCTTCTTGTCCACTCGTATAACCGGGCAGGGGTTTCGCCATTTTTAGAGGCCCAAGATGTGATTAAGATTCTGCCGACTAACTTAAAGTGTTTTTTGTAAAGAAATATTTTTAGAATATGGACTGCTTTGTAAGTAGTATAATGTTTAACTTACCCAATTTTGACAAAACCAGCAAGCAGTTTAAGGAGCCTGTGTAACAAGCGAACACAATCAGTTCTTCGACGTCTTTGATCGTAAAATCCAAAATACTTGATTCTTTCTTTGTCACTTGGGTGCATAAAACCTCATTCAAACGCTGGCTGTTGTCTTTTGAAATGATCTCTAAAATGTTATCCATAAGTCGAGTTATTTCATAAGATAGAAGTAAATATGACCTTCTATAAACGCGCACGGCAGAATGATGTGTTTTTCGCTAAGCTCGAGCAAAGGGAACAACGATTCGCTAACGCTCGAAATGTCAGCTTCCGAATCTCTTTACGGTGGCCAATTCACATTATCAACCCATTTGATAAAACCAAATTATCTTGTAATACTCCCACCGACGCAGCACCACAGTTTCTTTAGAAACTTGCCCCCTTTATTCAAAGGGAACAAAGATCGGTTTGATTTTTAGTTATTCAGATTTTCAAGGGATTGAAATTAGAGTGGACATGTGAAATTAATTATTCAGCGTTTATATCACACATCTCGACAGTGTACTATTGAATATAAGTTTTGTTTTGCTTCTCTTTGAAAGACCACCTGTTTGTGCTTTCAGCAGTGTCTGTGTGTTTTTCCTTTTGTTCATTGCCATTGTTAAAAGTGGAATTGCTGCAAATAGAGAAAATGATTTTTTTCTTCCCAGACGCAAAGAAGACAAGCCATTTTAGTATTTATTTTCGTGACAGAATAAAGTAAAATGAGTATTAAATCTCGATAGTAAGGTTAACATTGATGTTCCAATTTTTTCATGCAATACTTTTTATGTACTTACATTTTAACTAGTTTTTATTTTCGTTTGTTTACTTATTAATGTATATATTTATGTTATTTTAATAGTGGGCTGCCTACGAAGTAGCTTTTTATCACTATAAATAGAGAATTACATTACATTGATTACATGTTTTTAAAAAAATAAACAAAATTCTAAAAAGGTTTAATGTTTTTTTGGTCCTCACAAATCTATTGCCAAATAATCAGATGCGAAAAAGCGAACAAAAGACTCCTAACTTCTCCATTTTTTTTTCGCCAAAGATAGGATCTTCCTGTAGCACTTCATTCTTTATCTTCCTGAATTCATCACTATCACGATTTGCCAAAATTTCGTTTAAAGTGTGGCTAATTCCCTTTGATTTTGCGTACTATAATTCAGCTTTTTGTAAGATCCTTAATACTACAAAATACCTGCCGTATGTAAGTTGTGTTAATCATTACTGATGGATTTCGATAAAACAGTAACAAGTCCTACAGATTGCAAAGTCTTTTACTTCTTCCAAGCTGATTGCTAAATAAAATCACAAAGAGATAATGACAACATAAAGCCTAGGTTGAATTTATGAAAACGAGACAACGATAATGAGGACATTCGTGTGTGTTTGGGCGAAAGGATCGTTCCACGGGGGAAGAAAGTGGGTAATTGAGGGAAAAAACTTGCGCGGTAAAGTTTCTCCTGAACTTGATGGAAATAAAAGGTCTCTGATACAATTATTGATGAACCAGGTCACGCCAAAATTTGTTGAATTATTCAGTGTACTTTATTGGATGCGTCACTAAACATTTTTTTGAACTTAACAAGCTTTGCGCGCGAGTTTCAACATACTGTAGAATCCATAAAAGTTAAGAAGAGCATAAATTTAAATACATTTCTTTGTCTCGAGAACATAGCCACTTTCTTTGGCAATATACTCGGTCCAAGCTGTACGTTATTAAACCTTATGGTTTAGTCCCTGTTATGACATTGCCAGGCACTTGTGGGATGAAATAGTTTCCCAGTGTTTTCTCGTTATGTACCAACCCCACTCGTGAACCTATTTTGCTTTGTATACATACGCACTTAACGTGGTATTTCACCCTAAAATATTGCGATGTTCATGAAAAATTCAATTTCTTGAAATTAGAAGGTTTAAGATCCTTGAACACTTGTCAAAAACATTTTGAAACGATCTTGCCGAATTTTGCTCTAGATGAGTGTGAAATTTATTAAGGAAAGTACACAGCGGTATAATTTTTATGACGTAGCAACGGCCATAGCAACGGCTTTTTACTATAAGAACGTGACCAATAATACTGATAGATTAGTTTTAACATATATGAACGAAACTATGTAGAAAAAAGCTTAAACGACATGTACAACTCGAATAGTATAATTAATTTAAGAAGCTTTGCTTCGAATCGCCCTCACAGGCTCATTAACTTCCCTTATATATGAAAAGCAATATTTCCTATCAATGGGGTAACTTTTTACAAAAAAAAAAAACATTGCACCCCCTTCCCCGAGATCCAATCTGCACCCCGCACTATTTGTGGCTTGTTAAATGCTTAATCTTTCGTGTAAGAAACTTACAGTGCAATTTTCTCAAATGTCTACTTTTGTACCGACTGACTTCACGCTAACATTTCTACTTTGCAAGGTATTTAAGTAGAATTCCTGAATCTTGGGCTTATAAAAGACCAATAGTGTCGTGATGCTATAAACCAAGAAAATCGTAACATTTTAACATCTGTCACGTGAGATGAGATGATTTGTCCACTGGGTGTGGTGTAAAATAAGGCTATTTCCAAATAAAGCTCGCAAAAAGCACTAGGGTGAACCTATCTTGGCGATTTAAAAACACATTTTATTGGAGAAAACTGCGACTGACACGGCATAACGTACGTGCTTACGGCTAGTGCGAGCATTGGCCTTCTCTTTCCAAGCCACACAAGAGTCCTTTCTCCTTCGTAACTTTTCCTATGAAAATTAATTTGATTTGCACGTAAATGAACGTCCAAAGAAAGCATATTTTCATAGGAATGGCTTCAAAGACTTCCTTTGACACAGGCAAAAAGGAAGCTCGGAAATGGACTTTTTTTCGGCGCGTTTTTCGACGCGTTCTCTTCTCGACTCCGTATCGATCCATAAACATGCAAAAAAACCCGTATTTGGCCAATATCCAGCCATTTTGAGCGAACAAGCTTGGTCAATATGTGGTCATGTTATGGTATTTATATTGTATTTATGATTAAAAACAATTCTAGAAAAATTGTTCACGTTATTCTGTAATTAACTTCAAAAGCGTTTGCCTACATATAAAATGCACTTAAAAAAATACTTAAATTATTTTCTAAACTGAGCAAACTTATCAAGTAATCTTACTTTATACTACAGTGTACAGTCTGCCTTAATTACTGAAATTACTAATTATTCAAAGAAATATAAGCACTAGTACACGACATTTCGGCGTTATCTTTTCGCCATTATCACATGCAAATTTTTCGAGTTTTACGGTTGGAATATATATTAGTTCAGGTGTAAAAGAGTCAAGAAGAATGTCAGCTAATTAAACAGTTTTGCGCGAATGGGGTCCGCTTGTGCGTTTATGGTTGGTCCTCATAAAGTAGGCATTCCAGTTCCATGAGCAAGCTAGTCTACTTTTTTTCTAAAGATACACTTAAGAGCATTTGTCTGAATAAAAGATCCCGGACATTTTCCCATTGAATACAACTGTGAGATATTTTGCATTTCTCTGACCGATACAAAGCAGTGTTTCTAAAATGCACTAAATCTCGTTACATGTAAAGACATGTGCACAGCAATACCCATTCTAACAATATCATGTCGCTTTTGATGTGCAGAAATCTTTTAAATTTTGACTTATTGAATTTATAGAGATTGTTCAACTTGTCTAATCTTCTATTTTTTCCACCTCAATTGACTGATTCTGTGGCTCAGAAACTGCTCCTAAATTTGAACTTGGTCCAGCAGTTATACTCTTTTGTGAAGGAGCACATAGTCCCGCCTGTAGGAAGCTAAAAACAATAAAACGTTTAGTTAACTTTTAGCACACGATATTACTTGGAAGGGGCGGGGGTGGGGGAGTTGTTGCTGAGTGACATGATCTACCCTCAAGACAACAAACTGACCATTTTGAATACCAATGTCACTTACTGAGAGAAGGACTTTTTAAACGATACGATGATTGTCACAAAAACAACAACTAGTTTAAACTAGTTTGATCTACGTTTAGCCTAATAACAACTCTGCAAGTGGGATTCGTGTGAACTCACCAATTCCGAACTCAGATGAAGTATGCGATTAAAACTGCTGATTTGAAAAGGATTGTCTTTCGTAATATATCCCATAAATTATTTCTGTCCACAGGGTTGTTCATTTCAGAAATGAAGTAAAGGGGATGCTACGTCTAATGATGGCAAGACTTGTCTTCCAACATTGTTTTCTGAATTAGGTCATCCTAAAAGTCGGAAACCAATTTAATCATAGCAGTCACAAATCTCAGTGAATGCATGGTTGTTGCAAGTTACCGATGTGTTGACAATTTCGAATTACAGAAACAGTGTGATCCAGTCACTGAATCAAACGGTTAAAATGACGAAAACGTCACAAGGTTATCTGAAGAAAAACAAAAGACAAATATTGGGTCTGATCATCACGCGCATATCAAACGACGCCAACATACCTTTGATCGGGCATTTCCATGCGAAGATTAGTGCTATTTCCAGTTACACACACCTGACCTTTCTGGATGGTCTGGTGTACATGAAGCTCTGTGAAAAGATCATGGTGAAAACAAAAACCGAAGTTAAAACCGAGTTTCGCTATAAGTGCATTGCTCTGTTTCCTTAATGCAATTTGTAAAATCACAAGCCCAGTTGTCGTAGTAATTGAGTGTTCTTTTCAGTGACTTTAAAGATAACATAGATTTTATAAAACTTCCAAACTTAGTAACGAAAAGCCAAAAGAGCGTTCCATTGATTAATCTTGGTTGGTATCATCTGTTTGTTCAGTTTGAGGATACCGTGGCGAAAATTTATGCCAGGTCTTCATGTCACGCGAGGTGATTTACGGAAATTAACATTTCTTACCTAAACGGCCACACTGTTGACGAGCATGTGTCTGTATTATCTCCATTGCCGACGGATCCATGACAAAGTCTCCATCGTTGTCACCTGGAAGGCTTGCAACTGAAAGGGCGGCCAGTTTAGCCTCCAGTGGACTACTTGAATTTGTAACTGACGAGAGTAATTAGACAAAGGAAACACTTATCGAAGTCGTCCCAGACTCTGGGACGACATTCGATAAGCGATAAAGACACCAAACGAACCTTTGCATTCATGTGTTCGTGTAAAACAATCTGTGTGCAGCTATGTTAGAATTAAATAAAGTTCACTAGCTTTCATTCTATTATGTCCAAGAGTACTGGAAAATATATTCCTCATAAAGCTTCTTCGTTTGGCGACTTCGTCCAGTACGAAAAACACCGCCAAAACTGCTCGGAGATAAATAGGAAAGAATATCCGTAATATTAGTAGCCAATCAGACCGTGCAGGACATCTATTTACTGGTTTGGTATGTTTGGTATACATATGTACACTTACCACTTGAATCTGAGGCTAATGTGGATGCATCTGTAGAAGATGGTTCGCCGATAGCCACGAAATCTTTGCTGTCAACAGAAATTGCTTCTGATCGCCACTTGTACAGCAATCTTAGCCTTACCATTCCCACTCTCTCGACAAAGCAACACACCGTTAGGTGAGATTCTGTGATCTCAATCTGTTCCCTGTCCATAACATCATCGCCCAATTCTCTTTGGAGTATACACAATGCCTCTGAGATGATCTTTCTACTTGTCGAAGAAATAACCACACGGAGATCTCCCGAGTCTGTACGTTCTGTTTTGACTGCAACAGGAAGCGTGAACATCGGACAGCTGGTGAGCTTCTCGCTGCTTGATGTAGGGAGCACGAACACCAATTCAAATGCTCCAACTTTGCGAATTCGCCCATCTAGATGAACGCCTGCAACTGTTCCAAGCCGCAGCTCGCCTTCAGACTCTTTTCTGATCTCGAACTGCTGAGAAAACGTATCATGTGGCCTGTCGTACTTGATAGCCTCGCGATAGCAGGTTACTGGGGAATTAGTACTGTCAGTGATCTGAAATCTGACCAGTTTGGACGGATCAAAGGTCGCAAACTTGATCAGATTAAGCGAAACATTGTAGGAATAACGCATTTCAATCTCCTTTATTTTACCAACATCTTGAGTGATTCTTCTCAGGGAGCGCGAAAAAAGCTGTAATCTCTTGTGCAATTTACTATCTTGGCGGCTCTGAAAAAAATTCTTTAGGAATTCACACATATGCAAAATGCCCAGACTTTCACTCCAAGTTTCAATCTCTTCAGTTGATTGCTTCTCGCAATTGTTGAGACACAAACTCTCAAGAACTCCACACACTTCGTACACGAGCTTTAAAATGTCTTTCTTTAGAAAAGCATCACGAACTTTAGACTCATACTGGCTAACACTTTCTTCAGGCAATCCTTTTAATCCATTCTGCACAATTGATTGAGGATTCTCCTTATGGAAAATGTCTTTGATGGCTTGAACGAGAAAGGGGGCAATGAAGAAGAAATCTTCATTGATGGATCTGGTTGAAGATAAGCAAGTATTTAACTTCGAGGCAACATCTTCGGTGATTTGTTGGCGACTGGAAAGAAAACCTGGGTAGTTTTCTACAGAGACTTCTGCACCCAGTTCAATACAACAATCTTTTAAAATGGAATTGCAAAGAGTTGTAATTTCATCGGAGAAGTATTCCATCAGGTGAGGATCATCGCGATTCCGGCTTTCGATTTTAAAGGCCAGTTCTCTCAAGTGGTTGATGTGCATCTTTCCTCTTTCATCCACTTCAAATTCTTAAATGACAAGACATTCGATTGCTTAATCTTAGTATGTGAACACGTTCAGCTTTTTATTTTCCAAATAAGGAAATATTCTCAGACATCTGCCAATGCCTTAAAACAGTTCGGCAGTTCTTCATTTGTCTTGGCACTTTTGACTCTTTTTAGAATGATACAAAGGTAATGATTCAAAGGAGAGCAATACTTTATTCGTCCACAGGCTAGCTGGTAAGGAAACTACACTTTCTAGTCAATTTTTACTCGTTTTGGACGAGCCGACGACCACTCAGTTCAGGAGCTGTCAAGGCTAAAACTTTTAAAATAAAATTCAGATGTATGACACTTGACTATAACATTGGGGCCTCTATGTTAAAAACCTTTCTTACTTCGTGTCATATTTTTATTTTCAAACTAATCAAAAGTTTTATCCATCAAATGAATGAGTGACATGTGTATTTTTCAAACTGGAAGCATCGTATTTCATGAGAAAAGAAATAAATAGGTTGAAAATTTTGTGCGGAATTAATTCTCTGACCAAATCGTTGATCGAGATTGTAACTAACCTTCTGACCTGAGTCCTTGAAGAGTATTTCGCAAAATTGCACGATCGTCCTTGCAGCGTTCCTCTTCTTGTCGCTTCGACCAGTGTTGGAGAATTATTTTCAGTTGTTCTTCATCATTCTGCCACGCCTTAATGACTTCCTCTTTCTGGACCTCCAGCTCTCGCGCAAATGGTACGAGGTTTAAAATAAACCCCTCAACTTTTAGCAGTTGCCTCACGTATTCGCATGTGTCTGTAACGAAAAAACGTCTTAACTTCAGCTGGTAGTTTCGATCCTTATTGCTAACTAGTCAGGCGAGCGAAAACGCGAGCCTGACGAGGCGGCAGAGTATAAAGATTACGAGAAAAGTTATTCTCATCAACAATGGATTATTCGCTCGTTAGCATTCACCGATAGGTACAGCTAGTGTCTAAATGACTGGCAGAAATGGTAGATGTTTCAGTCACAAATGTTTTTATTAACCCATTGGCCTTAATAGCGCTCTAGTTAGCCTATTAAATAATGGTTAATAATAATAATAATAATAATAATAATAATAATAATAATAATAACCTTTATTTAAGTCTCAAATCATTAGCATCAAAACAGTTAGCGTTCAATATTGGTAATGGTAAAGGGTAACATGATATATACTTTAAAAAGTCTGCTAGCTATGGGACGCCATGTCATTCAAAAGTGGTTTGAGGTCACGACTGGAGATTTCAAAAAATTTAACGCTATGGTTGAGTTATCGATTGGTGGTAATCACTATAGTCCAAAAACCAATTTAAGACTGACAATCGCTATGATCGTTTTTATTTTAAACTTCTTTTTGTACACTTAAATTTTAGGTATGAGTACTGATTAATAACGCTGTTTTCATCGTTTTTGTTGTTGTGTCAACACAACAAGACCTGAAAATCACACGGAGCAGACAAATAAATGACTTCGACAATTTTTGTATGGCATATCACTAAGATTTCTTTGTTGCTGCATTAACCCTTAACGTCCTAACGACGCCTATAGGCGTCTTTAATTGGTCATGCTCTTTGTACCACTTGTGACGTCATTAATTTAACGCCACCAGATATTCTTGATAAGCAGATTATAGAGCTAGGATAGGTCTATCCGCACAACTGTCCGTTTTGGATATCGACCGCTTTCCGACGGAGCAATTGGAAGAAAACGTGATGAGTTTTTGGGGCAAAAATGGTGACAAAAAGGTCCATTATACCTACAATGGATCAAGAACCCATTTCCAAGGTTTACCCATTATAAATACCCAACTTTTTACGGGCGACAGAAAGGATATGAGTAGTAGAAGATAACGAGAATAAAAGGGCAAAGAGAAAGGAAAGGAGAAGGGCAAGAGAAACAAATCGGATAGGGCCAGCAAAAAAAAAAAAAAAAAAAGTCCAATTTTTGGCTTATGCGCATGCGCCCAATGAAAATATTGTACAGTTATGTGCCTCATCTTCAAAGAAAACTTCCTTTTTAGTAGAAAATCGCTTTTTCAGTAAATGTGAGGTCCATTTAGCGTTATGGCAGCAAAAAAATGGATTTTACGGCAAAAAACGGCATTTTTTAGTGTCCAGTTAGGCTTTTAAGAGTGACTTTCTGTAAATACTACGGATAGGTGTGCAAAATGGAAAAATCGAATTCCCTCAAACTTTTTCACAAGAAAGCCCTCTGGAAACTATTTAAGAAAATATAACTTTTACTTCGTTTGGATTTATATTTGTGAAGTCAAGCAATTTTTTTTAATTTTCACTCTTGGAGAAGCGCTCGAACCACTGTAAAATGTGCTTCGTGTTTGCGACTTGTTTAAGGAAACTAAAACAAATATCAAAACTATTTCGACATTACACAATTCAATGACCCTTCCTTTGCAAAGCACCTTTATTAGAATTTGAAAAGATTCAAAGTTGAATTTTTTAAAATTTTTCAAATTTACCCTCCTAAACAGCATTATCAGGAAGCTCAATTTTGGCGAATTTCAACAGCAAAATTTCCTACCTGGTACATGGACTCCGCTGTAAAGATGGTATTCTAAAGAAAGAGTAGGGATTCCTCTTTCGTTCTATGAAATAAAATTTTGGGGCAATTCAAACTGCGACCGAAAATATTTACGGTACTCGCTTGAAATTTATGACTTTTGAACTTACAGTTGTCTTCATAAAGACAAGAGATAACCTAAACAACAGTCTAAATTTTAGCCTGAATGCGATCCTTTCCCTCAAGTAAACGATTTATAGTTATTCTTACCTTTTGTGGGCAATTTTATCGAGAGTAATAATTTTTAATTTTTACGCTGAAAAGGAGTTCTACCTTGTTTATGAGCACGTGCGTATTTGTTTACTGAAGCGGAAATTCGTGAATATTAAATTTATTCCATCTAAGTTCTAAATCATGTGTTGCAAAGCGTTTAGTGTTCTCATTAAAACAAGATGGTATTTCCAAGTTGAAATGGTTGTCTTCTCAGTTTTTAAAACAACACATAGCTTTTGACTTACCGTCCACATGCATGGCTTGATTTACTGATCAGCGTTACACCGGGTGTGAAAGCGGTAAGATGCCGTGACGATATTTCCCAAATCGAATTTATCAAAATTTGTGAAAATATCTTTTGACATCATGATGCTGCTGACTTTTGTGAAATAAGTTCAAAACTGATATCTTGAAACTCTCATTGTGGACAAATGAAAACTTGGATGTAATATTTTTATGCCTTCGAGTGTGGTATCACATGATAGAGAGTTTAGAAGCTGCGACGGCGAAGACGTGCACGTCGATTAAAATAATTTATATTTTACCCACGAATCTCGCGATACTCTAAAGTCATTTACTTTGTTTCTGTGTCCAAACTATCTCGAAACTGGTTATGGAACACAACGTAAAATTCGAAATGCAAAATTTTTAAATTCGCGTTGTTGTTTTGCAAAGGACGCCGGGAAAAGAAAAGTACCAAGAATTATCAGGCCTGAAGAATTATTATGCACATGCACAGTCATTTTTCTGCTGATAAAATAATCTCTTGTTTAGCGACATTCCCGTTGCCGTTGCCGTCGTTAAACTCCCAAATAACGAAAAAATATTCACCTGCAGTTATTCTCATGAGTGCTTACTATTTGGCCAAAAAATCCGGAAATTTCAGTTTGAAGTAAAATTTTCAATGCCAGTCTGTCATCAGCCGAAAACAGTTAAGGGAAATCGAATTGCAAATGGTAAGCGCCGTCTCGTTCGGTTGGTTTGCTGATTTTGGAAAATCGCTTACCATTATTCAAGGGTCATCCCAACCGGTTTATTTTGACAAATGGTACATGCGTCACGAGGGGTGCTTACCATTTGTCAGAGCAATTTAGGAAATGGTAAGGAAATTTGCGCTGTTTCGTTACGAAAGGGGAAAAGAGGAGCGTTTACCATTTGAATGGAATTTTCGGTAAATCGTGGGTGTATTCAAATGGAACGGTTGATACCGCCGGAACTTTTTTCGGAAAAAAGTTAATACCTTTCGATGTATTCCCTTTTTCTCGCTTTAACTGGAATTTCCGGAAATTTCTGTACCAGGTGTCCACACTTACCAGTGCCAGGCTCCAGAGCCAGGCTCTTCACGTAAATACCTCCGAAAGAATGCTAAAGATGGCGGGGCTCTCTCTTGTGGCACAGTTTTAACAAATTTAAATGCAGAGCGCTTGCCTCACACACTAGTTTACCGTGGTAGAGAACTTTAGCTTTGTCCATGAGAGTGGTACCACGCGCGAGGATCGCATGACCACGGAACAAAAATATTAGATCTAGGTTTTTCATTTCACCCCACTGAGAGTTTCAAGATTCTTTGAACTTATTTCACAAAATTCTGCATCAACTAGTCTCATGATGCATCCTGTCAAAAGATAGTGATTTCGAATTGCGAAAAGCGAATTGTCAATTATCGTCACGCCATCTCACGTACCGCCATCATGATATTACACCCGTTGTAACCCTACTGAGTAAATGAAGCCATGCATGTGGACAGTAAGTCAAAAGCTATATGTTGTTTTAAATTTTGAGAAGTAAAACTTTTTACTTGGCAATACAATTTAGTTTTAATGAGAAAACTAAACGCTTTGCAGCACATGATATATAGAGAGATTATTTTATCAGCAGAAAAATGGCTGTGCATGTGCATAATAATTCTTGGTACTTTTCTTTGCCCGGCGTCCTTTGCAAAACAACAACGCGAGCATAGTTTTAAAAATTTTGTATTTCGAATTTTACGTTGTGTTCCACAACCAGTTTCGAGATAGTTTGGACAGAGAAACAAAGTAAATGACTTTAGAGTATCGCGAGATTCGTTGGTTAAATATAAATTATTTTAATCGACGTGCACGTCTTCGCCGTCGCAGCTTCTAAACTCTCTATCATGTGATACCACACTCGAAGGCATAAAAATAGTACATCCAAGTTTTCATTTCTCCATAATGAGAGTTTCAAGAGAGAGTTTAGGTTATCTCTTGTCTTTTTTATGAAGACAACTGTAAGTTCAAAAGTCATAAATTTCAAGCGAGTACCGTAAATATTTTCGGTCGCAGTTTGAATTGCCCCAAAATTTTATTTCATAGAACGAAAGAGGAATCCCTACTCTTTCTTTAGAATACCATCTTTACAGCGGAGTCCATGTACCAGGTAGGAAATTTTGCTGTTGAAATTCGCCAAAATTGAGCTTCCTGATAATGCTGTTTAGGAGGGTAAATTTGAAATTTTTTTAAAAATTCAACTTTGAATCTTTTCAAATTCTAATAAAGGTGCTTTGCAAAGGAAGGGTCATTTAATTGTGTAATGTCGAAATAGTTTTGATATTTGTTTTAGTTTCCTTAAACAAGTCACAAACACGAAGCACATTTTACAGTGGTTCGAGCGCTTCTCCAAGAGTAAAAATTAAAAAATTGCTTGACTTCAAAATATAAATCCAAACGAAGTAAAAGTTATATTTTCTTAAATAGTTTCCAGAGGGCTTTCTTGGGAAAAAATTTGAGAGAAGTCGATTTTTCCATTTTGCACACCTATCCGTAGTATTTAGAGAAAGTCACTCTTAAGGGTTAAAGAAAAACACATTTTTTCCTGGAACTTACTTTTTCCTCCATAACTCTGTCCAATTGACCTATCTTAGTCTCAAACGAGCAAAATTCGGGCCGGTAAACGGTTTTTAGCATTTTCGGTTAACCCTTAACGTCCTAACGACGCCTATAGGCGTTTATAATTGGTCATGCTCTTTGTACCACTTGTGACGTCATCAATTTAACGCCACCAGATATTCTTGATAAGCAGATTATAGAGCTAGGATAGGTCTATCCGCACAACTGTCCGTTTTGGATATCGACCGCTTTCCGACGGAGCAATTGGAAGAAAACGTGATGAGTTTTTGGGGCAAATAAGAGGACAAAAAGGTCCATTATACCTACAATGGATCAAGAACCCATTTCCAAGGTTTACCCATTATAAATACCCAACTTTTTACGGGCGACAGAAAGGATATGAGTAGTAGAAGATAACGAGAACAAAAGGGCAAAGAGAAAGGAAAGGAGAAGGGCAAGAGGAACAAATCGGAAAGGGCCAGCAAAAAAAAAAAAAAAAAACAAGTCCAATTTTTGGCTTATGCGCATGCGCCCAATGAAAATATTGTACATTTATGTGCCTCATCTTCAAAGAAAACTTCCTTTTTAGTAGAAAATCGCTTTTTCAGTAAATGTGAGGTCCATTTAGCGTTATGGCAGCAAAAAATCGGATTTTACGGCAAAAAACGGCATTTTTTAGTGTCCAGTTAGGCTTTTAAGGGTTAAAGAAAAACACATTTTTTCCTGGAACTTACTTTTTCCTCCATACCTCTGTCCAATTGACCTATCTTAGTCTCAAACGAGCAAAATTCGGGCCGGTAAACGGTTTTTAGCATTTTCGGTTAACCCTTAACGTCCTAACGACGCCTATAGGCGTCTATAATTGGTCATGCTCTTTGTACCACTTGTGACGTCATCAATTTAACGCCACCAGATATTCTTGATAAGCAGATTATAGAGCTAGGATAGGTCTATCCGCACAACTGTCCGTTTTGGATATCGACCGCTTTCCGACGGAGCAATTGGAAGAAAACGTGATGAGTTTTTGGGGCAAAAATGGTGACAAAAAGGTCCATTATACCTACATTGGATCAAGAACCCATTTCCAAGGTTTACCCATTATAAATACCCAACTTTTTACGGGCGACAGAAAGGATATGAGTAGTAGAAGATAACGAGAATAAAAGGGCAAAGAGAAAGGAAAGGAGAAGGGCAAGAGGAACAAATCGGAAAGGGCCAGCAAAAAAAAAAAAGAAAAAACAAGTCCAATTTTTGGCTTATGCGCATGCGCCCAATGAAAATATTGTACATTTATGTGCCTCATCTTCAAAGAAAACTTCCTTTTTAGTAGAAAATCGCTTTTTCAGTAAATGTGAGGTCCATTTAGCGTTATGGCAGCAAAAAATCGGATTTTACGGCAAAAAACGGCATTTTTTAGTGTCCAGTTAGGCTTTTAAGGGTTAATAGAAATATATATTTCCTCGTTTTGCTTACCCAATTCACAAAAGGTTTCCTGCAGGATATGCCCATATTGGCCTTCAATTCCTATCTTTCCGCACAGGATTCTGACACCATCGGTACCTCTTAGGCCCCATTTTATGACATGTCCGGCGCGCCACCAAGTCGAGGAATCTACTTCGACGGCGCTTTCTAGCTGTCCGTTAGTTACCTCATAGTCCTGGCCAAGGAGAAGAGAAACCTTCAGGGTTTCATTGTTGTAGATGCGATTACTCGCAGGTCTATCTATGGTGCACAGTTTCTCATATCCGTTGTCCTTGAGCTGCATCAAAACAGAGGAAGGGTGTTCTCTGTAACACGTCTCGTGGTAGACGTCATGGCTCATGAACACTAGGGCAAGCTCACCAAGGGGTGAATGTGGATGGTTGTCTTTAAAGAGCACTGACAACGTGTAGTTGAACCCCAGAAGGTTCAGCCTGATGACTACGTCTTTGGCTAATATCGAAGTTAACCTCAGGAGAGTTGCTATTAAGGAGAAGTGAAAGATTTGAACTTTTAGTTCTTTCTTTTCTAAATCAATTGTTGACTGATCAGTAATATCTTCCCAAACAATCTTTCCGCCTGTAGCTTGTGTGCCATGCAAAATGAGAACGTCGGTTGGTTGGAAAGCATCTGTTTCAGTTGTTAACTTGGTTTGCAATGTAACAGGTTTCTTGAACTCTTGACCATTTGGTTGCAAATCGATGACGGGTGCAATGAACATGACTTCGTTTTCAAGTCCATTTTTGACTATCATATCACAGTGTGTAGAAGGTTTCTCCAGAACTATTTTGATAGCCACGTCATCGTCCAATTTGCTTATGGCACCATTTGGGCAAATAAGTTGTACGTCCTCAGCAAACAATACCCCACCTTCATGATTCACGATTCCTTCCACTTTGCCCTGCTTTTCTTTAAATTTTGGCGCTGTCATCGTGGAGTCCTTTCCGATATCTATAAGAAAATATACATGTAACAGCTATTAATCAAATAGGTTAAGTTGGCCGCGCTACAGAGTGCTCTCACATTAAGTACAGATCACGTGAAAAACAACTTCTTTACCTGCCTTATAGCACTACAGTGATATCAATAGGGAAATGCATAACCAAAATGGTTATATCACGTGACGTCTTTCCGAGGCGGAAGTGCACTTGTTAAAAACAACTTTCAAAAAGTCTCTGAACAGATATGAAATTGCTGTTATTAACGTTTTCTTTTTGAGTAATTCTCTTTCCGAGGCAGAAGTGCTCTGTTAAAAACAACTTTCAAACAGTCTCTGAACAGATATGAAATTGCTGTTATTAACGTTTTCTTTTTGAGTAATTCTCTCAATACATTGAGTTGCAACTTTCAGCCTAACCGTGGCCACTAACAAAAACGTTGTATTCCTGCACATTGCGCATTTGAACATTGTATGGAATTTGCGCTATACAAATGATTGTTATTATTATTATTATTATTATTATTATTATTATTATTATTATTATTCCTTTGCTGTATTCCAGTTACTTTTGGTTCCAAAACTCCGAACAATAACATTGTATTTTTCCATCCGAGTTGATATAAAGTTACTCTATGGAGGTTTGAAACTAGCTCCTAGACTAATGGAGAAGATAAGACAACCTGAGAATTTTCTTTCCGTGGTTGTGCTGAGTATCTGCACGGTGTCTATGACTTCAACAGCACTTGGCCTGTCGCCAGGAACCGTCTCCAAGCACGGCATTAACAGGTTAACAGGATTGTGGAGTGCATGGTCCGGATCCATTTTTCCCAAATCTTCGCCCCAGCGAGTGTACTTCGGACCAATTTGCTCATCTAAAAAAGAAGTAAAACTTCGTTTTAGTGCTCACAAATGGAACGAGTGTCCTCCGTCCGCTTTGATTTTACGATTCCTTCCACTTTGCCCTGCTTTTCTTAAAATTTTGGCGCTGTCATCGTGGAGTCCTTTCCGATATCTATAAGGAATTATACATGTAACAGCTATTAATCAAATAGGTTAAGTTGGCCGCGCTACAGAGTGCCCTCACATTAAGTACAGATGACGTGAAAAACAACTTCTTTACCTGCCTTATAGCACTACAGTGATATCAATAGGGAAATGCATAACCAAAATGGTTATATCACGTGACGTCTTTCCGAGGCGGAAGTGCACTTGTTAAAAACAACTTTCAAACAGTCTCTGAACAGATATGAAATTGCTGTTATTAACGTTTTCTTTTTGAGTAATTCTCTTTCCGAGGCGGAAGTGCTCTGTTAAAAACAACTTTCAGACAGTCTCTGAACAGATATGAAATTGCTGTTATTAACGTTTTCTTTTTGAGTAATTCTCTTTCCGAGGCGGAAGTGCTCTGTTAAAAACAACTTTTAGACAGTCTCTGAACAGATATGAAATTGCTGTTATTAACGTTTTCTTTTTGAGTAATTCTCTTTCCGAGGCGGAAGTGCTCTGTTAAAAACAACTTTTAGACAACACGGCACGAAAAATCTCCTTTACCGCGCATCAAATGTATGGTGAAAGGTTTTGTAAAGGCCACCTTTGCACGCTTTTGATGATTTTTGACGCGCATCAAAGATCATCTTTGAATGCGCCTTTGCCACCCACATCAAAGGCGGTAAAGGCCGTGTTCACTCACCTTTGAACGCCTGTGAGAGGCGGGTAACAAAGGCGACCTTTTGATGCGCCTTTGCGTGCTGTCAAAAGCGGGTCAAAGGTGTAAGTAAATTTGTCTGTGATTCAAGTCAAAGGTTTGCCAAAGACGTGGTCGAAAATACCTGTGACGCGGGCCAAAGGTTTGTCAAAGGTGCCTTGCGTGTTCCGCCCTCGCACCTCTTGCCTGAACTTCTCGCTCGCACTCCTCGTTCGCGCCTCGCGACCGTTTATCGCGTTTCGCGCGATCCGCATCTTTTACGCTTTTCCTGCCTGCTACACTGGCTTTGTATTTCTGTATACGAAAGATGCAATTATATCCGTACTCTTGTTTTATACTTGACAAGTTTGGAAGGAATTTATCAGCTTTAATAAGGTTTCTTGCACCAAACTATTTACAAATGTTAACGGAAAAGCGGCCCAGAGAGATCCTTGCTGATTTTAAGAAAATTTTAGATATACTCAACTTCACCCCAGTTTTAATTTTGTTCCCCGTTTTATCAGGAGTAAGTACCTTCAAGTACCTTACATAAATGTTTTGGGCTTCCGGTCAGGCTTCAAAAGGCCACGTTACAGGCTTTGGTTTCAAACTACACGTATAGCGAAATAAATGTTCCGTCTTTGGACAAAAACGTTTTTACCTAACATTTACGTACTATGACTAAATTCTCAGTTCCTTAAGTTTTCTAGACTAGACTAGACAATTGGGAGGATAAACGCAAATCTGCGGGAAAGTTATGGCACATTCGTTCAAAAGTTCATTCGACAGTTGACTGGTGTTAGTGTTCTTTCCATGTGGCACATTCCGTAGCATGGAAGTCCTAATGTTTTGGCAGTTTTCCTTTTCTGCTGCTTGCACTTGCTCATTCTTGCGTTAGAAGTGAAGTCGAATACAGTGTTTTCCACATCTCTCTCATCAAAGTGGTTAAACTGCCTTGTTGGGGGGTCAATGTCCTCTGAATCGCCATGCTTTTCACGGAAAGTATATTTTGACAGTCTAAAGTGTTGACGAAATTAGTCAATGCATCTTTACTGGGTAAGTCCATCCTGTCAACCATTGCTTGTCCGCACTTGTCTAAACAGAAGCAAACAGACAAATTACGGGGGGAATCTTGCCATTCTATTGCTTTAAGTTTACCAATAGTTTTTGCTACTATCACATTAATAAAACGTGATCATGACCAATAAAATCATAACTCCTCCCCCTAATAGACGGAGCTTACGTCAATAGCACATATGTATTTACTTTTACTACAGACTTGGAGTTTTAATCTCATCCTCTGTCAACTGACAAAAGAACAGTGAAAATAGTCTTGTTCATAATCCATCAACAGATCTTCGCTCAAGTGGTTGGTCTAAACGTAGGTGTATCACGTGGCTAAATATGCCCGAGCTAAAACTGGGCGAAATCTGAGCAATATTCCTCAATTTTAAAGATCCAGAATGTTAGTTTTATATTTGAAGGCTACTAATCACAATAGCCTCCACTATATTGACTTTGAATATATGCAAAGATATTAGGCTGTGAAAAATGTTCATTTGAAATTGCTCAATTCAGTTAATTGGCGACGTTTCGGGAATAACCCCTTCATCAGTCAGGATGTTTCAGCTTTTTTACCAAGGTTACCACAAAGTGCTACACATCGTCTTTATTTATTTGCAAAGATATATGTCTTTGGCAATATGTGCTCCTCAAAGCTCACGATTTTCCTTGAGCTTTGCTCAAAGAAAACTGTTTGCTTCTTGGAAATGATACTGTCTGTAGACAAATATTTTCATCAAAGTGCATAACACTTTTCAGAGAAATGCACGAGTCAAGGGTAGAAGAGGTGACTCAATTGGTAGCCTTCTCTTTTGTATTTCTCTCCATAATTCTACTCAAAGGTTTGGTCACACAGGTATGTCATTAAGAGCTAGTTGCACTGCTGAACAGGGGCTTATCCCCAGCTATAATTTCATAGGAGAACAAAGACTTATGGTTATTTTAAAAGCACACAGCTTGGCACAAATAAGCAAAAAGCCTACAGCCACACAGAAAAGTACATCTGTCTGCCTTACTGTCTTGTCTCTCATAGACATTACACAACAGAGGATCTTATATGGCTGCAAAATAGCAATCTAAAAAACCAACAAATCTGACATAAACTGTGACAAGAAATGAGGAATACACATACCTTTGGGGATACATTGCTGTTCCTGTGTAATTTCCTCCGATCCTTCATGATCAGTAGTCTGTTTTTCCTTATTTGCCCTGTGGTTTTCTATGTGAAATGTACATTTGATTAGCAAACTCCTTCCATCCTTAAAATGCATTCCCAAAAAGTGTATGTTCTAGCCTCTTAATTACTTACCAAAATGTTGATGTTTGCACACATTGACTTGGAGCTCTGAATTACAGAGTTCTAAGTTGTATCCTGTCCCACTTTATTCTGCTGATATCTTCAGTTCTTCTAGATTGGCTAATGGAAAGATAAAAATAACAACATTGATGAGCAAATTTCCAGTTGTCAGATTTTCATTGGCACAGTATTCATATTTTTTTTGCCTCACTACTACTCAAAAGACCAAGACTTGAAACTCTAAACCTGTTGGTACTGTCCAGAGAGGTCACATAAGAATTATTATGAGGTCAGCTTTTCAGTTTGCAATTGAAAATGCAACTAATTTGCAAGTTTGACTTTTATCAAACATTGTCACAATTTCACCTACTAAAGAAGCTAGTAAAATTTGGAACCTTACCACTGTATTCTAAGGAAAACTTAATTTTTTACTCATCAATGACAAGTAATAGCTGTTGTTTGAGTCATATGAATTGCATAAATTTGATCTATTATCATGTTAATATCAGATATAATAAATTGATGACATCAAAGAATTAATTGAGTTACTTAGTATTGTATTCAGCTTATTTACATGTAAATATACTGCAAGACTATAATTAATTTTCTTAGTATTGTAATAGTATTGTAGTATTGTAAATATATTGTATGACTATAATAATTATAATTAATTCTACCTAACATTGTGATTGTATTGTAACTGTCATTTAAAGTGCTACTATGATCAAAGTTTTACCCCTTGATTTTTTAGGTTAATCACATAGAATTCTATGAAAGATTAAAAACGCCATTTACCGTTTACAAATATCTGCATTGGTTCAGGAGATATTTAAGTTTGCAAAATGAGTAAAATATGCAAATGAGATTACTGATGACGTCATACACTCAACCAAATATTAAATGAAGTATATAAATAGCGCTATCTCAGTCGATTTGCAGCAGAAACCAATGAAACTTGGTAGCCTAATAGTTCTAAATGCAACACATCTACAGCTATAACAATTTCCGTTCCCATGGCAACCCACTCTTTTCCAGTCCCCTCTAGCCTGATATCAATATTTAGTGATTTTAAGCTTAGAAAACATTAAACAAGGCTATGAACTCAGCCTAAATGTATTTATATGCTTGCTGGATTATGCAGATGAGGCACCATTGGCAAATATCAACATAGAACCCTGAAAGTGGTCAGAAAAGCCTTTAATATTGTGAAGGTCTGGAATCTAGTATGTTGCTATGGTAATAAAAATTGTTAAGCTCATATTGTGGAGCACCACTAGTAGAATCTTACTGTAGAAATTCAAACATTTATCATACAGATTGACTGAGATATCCTTGTTTATCATATTTGATCAAAATGCGGTTGAGTCTATGACGTTATCACTTTGTTAATTTGCATACTTTAAAAACTTGAATATCTCTGGAACGAAAAGAGATGTTTGAAAACAGTAAACAGCATTTTTACTCTTGTACAGACTACTTGTTTATGTCTTAAAATGGCTCAGATTTGAAGGATGCGATTTTCGTCATTGTGGCACTTTAATGCGTAGAACCACTGCTCGCCTCGAATAGTTGTAGCTAACTGCGAGCAGTGGTACATCATATTCTGTATTTCGTTAACTCTCCTAATAAACTTGAAACTTGAAACTTGAAATTGTGGCTGATCAGTTGCCAGGTCATCTTTAGGAGCCAACTAAATGATCAATGGGTAATCGATTCAGTTGGCTACATATATCTTGACTAGTCAAACTATTATTAGTCATGGACAATAATACACTGACACAAAAATGATCTGATGGCTGACAAACCTATACTTGACTTAACTATAAAGATACCTCACTCAGACATAAAGAAAGAAAAATGACTTGTTCAAGGTATAATTCTTATATCCAGTGCAATCTTAATAATTCATCTTGACTGAAAAGGCCTGCAAATGGGAACTTGCCTTTTCAGTATTTAACTGGCAATTATTAATAAAGTGAGAAATTTGCATGCATGGAAGAGGAACTTCAAAGCTGATGTCTGAGAGAGAAGTTTTTTTCTTTTATTCAGTTTTGCAAATGTCACAGGGTAGGTGCATAATTGATCACCTGGTGTGACACTATATGGTAGGCAATTGAGCATCGACATCAATGACGAAACTTCATCACAATTTCAACCGTGGCAACAAACAGAGCTTTCTTTCCATTTGAATGGTAACCAGAGACAAAGGCAGAGTTTTCTTATCCAAGGGAAAGTTCTAAAATGAAATGCCTGCAGTTTGCTCACAGCTGGGGGCAGGAAATAGTGGAGTTTCAAAATGACTGATCCACAAGTCTGATATACAACGAAAAAAAAAAATTATTCAAACCAGTGAAATTCATTTATTGACATCAATGAAGATTTCAACCGTGGCAACAAACAGAGCTTTCTTTCCATTTGAATGGTAACCAGAGACAATGGAAGAATTTATTTAACCATACATTGAATTTTAAAGGGTTAACTACTCTTTCAGTGGTATAATAAATCAGCCAGGTCGAGAGGGATCGTTACGTTTTTCATTCAATGCAAGTTGTCTCTAATTTTATGTGCCTTCTTGCAAGGAAATTATTTACAGCTGTAAGCTCAGAAATTACCAGAGGCCAATTCGAGTATTCTGCACAACAATTTAAGCTCATAAGCTTACGTAGAACGGTAGAGTCAGATAGAGTTGAGCTTATATCAAGCACTAATTATAAAACCTTAGCAAGACTTGACTGAGTATAAGGAAAAGTATGTCTTTATCAACTTTAAAATAAATTAAAGCCTAATCTTTTCTTCGTCACTGCCAAGGATTCTTCCTGACTTGAATATACGCAATTCATAGCTCTTTAGGTAGCCATTGCTGCGTTTAATTCACTTTTTACGTCTCGTCATTCTCTGAACATTGAAAATAACTGAATGAAATTTAAAGACTTACCTTTCCTGGTCCAAAATACAATGAGAATTTCACCAAGGTCGCCAAAATGAACTGCAATGAAAAAACATGTCCTCTCTCCTCTTCGCTGACCTTTAGTCTCGTCTCTGATTGGCCAGAGAAATGCGGGAAGCCGCTGGCAGCCGCGTTTTCCCGCTTTTCTCTTCTGCCACCTCCACGTCAACTAAGGACTTTTTTATTTAAAAAAAATACATCTTGGCGAGAAAGCGAGCTCTCATTTAATCGTCAAAACAGAAAAAAATACGAAAACACAGGTAACTAGGGTGTTTAAAGAGGAGTCGCACGATATAGCCATATTTGACCTCGCCTTTGACATGACATAACGTTAGGATCAAAGTTGTGCAAAGCCTTGGTGTCTTTGAACGCCTTTGACATAAGAGATCAAAGGTGTGCAAAGCCGTGGTGTCTTTGAATGCCTTTGACATGATCAAAGGTATGCAAAACTGTGGTGTCTTTGAACGCCTTTGACGCGCGTCAAAACTGGAGTCAAAGTTATTGAGATGTTTCACCTCGCCTTTGACAGGGATCAAATGCATGGCAAATACATCAAGATATTTGATTCCTCCTTTGACGAGCGTCAAAGGTGGAGTCAAAGGTAAGATCACGTTTGCCCTCTTCTTTGTCAAGGAGTAAATGTATAGGCAAAGCCATAACATTTTTGACACACATTTGACGCGCGTCAAAGTTTAGATCAAACCTATAATCATATTTGACCTCGACTTTGATCAAGATCAAATTTAAAGTAAATCCAATTTTTCGTGCCGTGTGCTTTCTCAAGATATTCTTTAGCTTTGTCATATTCACCAAGAGATTGAAACACAGTTCCTAAGTTTCCATATGAGCTGGCTTCTCCCTTTTTGTCACCAATTTGTACTAGGATGGCAAGTGCTTTCTCAAGATATTCTTTAGCTTTGTCATATTCACCAAGAGATTGAAACACAGTTCCTAAGTTTCCATATGAGCTGGCTTCTCCCTTTTTGTCACCAATTTTTATTCGGATGGCAAGTGCTTTCTCAAGATATTCTTTAGCTTTGTCATATTCACCAAGAGATTGAAACACAGTTCCTAAGTTTCCGTATGAGCTGGCTTCTCCCTTTTTGTCACCAATTTGTATTCGGATGGCAAGTGCTTTCTCAAGATATTCTTTAGCTTTGTCATATTCACCAAGAGATTGAAACACAGTTCCTAAGTTTCCATATGAGCTGGCTTCTCCCTTTTTGTCACCAATTTGTATTAGGATGGCAAGTGCTTTCTCAAGATATACTTTAGCTATGTCATATTCACCAAGAGATTGAAACACAGTTCCTAAGTTTAAATATGAGCTGGCTTCTCCGTTTTTGTCACCAATTTGTATTCGGATAGCAAGTGCTTTCTCAAGATATTCTTTAGCTTTGTCATATTCACCAACAGATTGAAACACACTTCCTAAGTTTCCGTAATCTGCTGCTTCTCCCTCTTTGTCACCAATTTGTATTCGGATGGCAAGTGCTTTCTCAAGATATTTTTTAGCTTTGTCATATTCACCAAGAGATTGAAACACAGTTCCTAAGTTTCCGTAATCTGCTGCTTCTCCCTCTTTGTCACAAATTTGTATTCGGATGGCAAGTGCTTTCTCAAGATATTCTTTAGCTTTGTCATATTCGCCAAGAGATTGAAACACAGTTCCTAAGCTTCCATATGAGCTGGCTTCTCCCTTTTTGTCACCAATTTGTATTCGGATGGCAAGTGCTTTTCCAAGATATTCTTTAGCTTTGTCATATTCACCAAGAGATTGAAACACAGTTCCTAAGTTTCCGTAATCTGCTGCTTCTCCCTCTTTGTCACGAATTTGTATTCGGATGGCAAGTGCTTTCTCAAGATATTCTTTAGCTTTTTCATATTCGCCAAGAGATTGAAACACAGTTCTTAAGTTTCCATATGAGCTGGCTTCTCCCTTTTGGTCACCAATTTGTATTCGGATGGCAAGTGCTTTCTCAAGATATTCTTTAGCTTTGTCATATTCACCAAGAGATTGAAACACAGTTCCAAAGTTTCCGTAATCTGCTGCTTCTCCCTCTTTGTCACCAATTTGTATTCGGATGGCAAGTGCTTTCTCAAGATGTTCTTTAGCTTTGTCATATTCGCCAAGAGATTGAAACACAGTTCCTAAGTTTCCATATGAGCTGGCTTCTCCCTTTTTGTCACCAATTTGTATTCGGATGGCAAGTGCTTTCTCAAGATATTCTTTGGCTTTGTCATATTCACCAAGAGATTGAAACACAGTTCCTAAGTTTCCGTAATCTGCTGCTTCTCCCTCTTTGTCACCAATTTGTATTCGGATTGCAAGTGCTTTCTCAAGATGTTCTTTAGCTTTGTCATATTCGCCAAGAGATTGAAACACAGTTCCTAAGTTTCCATATGAGCTGGCTTCTCCCTTTTTGTCACCAATTTGTATTCGGATGGCAAGTGCTTTCTCAAGATATTCTTTGGCTTTGTCATATTCACCAAGAGATTGAAACACAGTTCCTAAGTTTCCGTAATCTGCTGCTTCTCCCTCTTTGTCACCAATTTGTATTCGGATGGTAAGTGCTTTCTCAAGATGTTCTTTAGCTTTGTCATATTCGCCAAGAGATTGAAACACAGTTCCTAAGTTTCCATATGAGCTGGCTTCTCCGTTTTTGTCACCAATTTGTATTCGGATGGCAAGTGCTTTCTCAAGATATTCTTTAGCTTTGTCATATTCACCAAGAGATTGAAACACAGTTCCTAAGTTTCCGTAATCTGCTGCTTCTCCCTCCCTGTCACCAATTTGTATTTGGATGGCAAGTGCTTTCTCAAGATATTCTTTAGCTTTGTCATATTCACCAAGAGATTGAAACACAATTCCAAAGTTTCCATATGAGCTGGCTTCTCCGTTTTTGTCACCAATTTGTATTCGGATGGCAAGTGCTTTCTCAAGATATTCTTTAGCTTTGTCATATTCACCAAGAGATTGAAACACAGTTCCTAAGTTTCCGTAATCTGCTGCTTCTCCCTCTTTGTCACCAATTTGTATTCGGATGGCAAGTGCTTTCTCAAGATGTTCTTTAGCTTTGTTATATTCGCCAAGAGATTGAAACACAGTTCCTAAGTTTCCATATGAGCTGGCTTCACCCTTTTTGTCACCAATTTGTATTCGGATGGCAAGTGCTTTCTCAAGATATTCTTTAGCTTTGTCATATTCACCAAGAGATTGAAACACAGTTCCTAAGTTTCCGTAATCTGCTGCTTCTCCCTCTTTGTCACCAATTTGTATTCGGATGGCAAGTGCTTTCTCAAGATGTTCTTTAGCTTTGTCATATTCGCCAAGAGATTGAAACACAGTTCCTAAGTTTCCATATGAGCTGGCTTCTCCGTTTTTGTCACCAATTTGTATTCGGATGGCAAGTGCTTTCTCAAGATATTCTTCGGCTTTGTCATATTCACCAAGAGATTGAAACACAGTTCCTAAGTTTCCGTAATCTGCTGCTTCTCCCTTTTTGTCACCAATTTGTATTCGGATGGCAAGTGCTTTCTCAAGATATTCTTTAGCTTTGTCATGTTCACCAAGAGATTGAAACACAGTTCCTAAGTTTCCATATGAGCTGGCTTCTCCCTTTTTGTCACCAATTTGTATTCGGATGGCAAGTGCTTTCTCAAGATATTCTTTGGCTTTGTCATATTCACCAAGAGATTGAAACACAGTTCCTAAGTTTCCGTAATGTGCTGTTTCTCCCTCTTTGTCACCAATTTGTATTCTTATGGCAAGTGCTTTCTCAAGATATTCTTTAGCTTTGTCATGTTCACCAAGAGATTGAAACACAGTTCCTAAGTTTCCATATGAGCTGGCTTCTCCCTTTTTGTCACCAATTTGTATTAGGATGGCAAGTGCTTTCTCAAGATATTCTTTAGCTTTGTCATATTCACCAAGAGATTGAAACACAGTTCCTAAGTTTCCGTATGAGCTGGCTTCTCCTTTTTTGTCTCCAATTTGTATTCGGATGGCAAGAGCTTTCTCAAGATATTCTTTAGCTTTGTCATATTCACCGAGATGATAAGACACAATTCCAGAGTTTTGATATGTGTGTGCTTCATTTTTTCTGTCTCCCATTTCTTTTATGATTTCTATCGCTTTCTCATAAAGTTCTCGTGCTTCCACGTATTTGTATTGCTG